>JABWIB010019592.1:0-14148 GCA_016617825.1 Platyplectrum ornatum
TTTTTTTTTAAACCCTCCACCAGGCCACTCCACTAAGCACCCACCCTCGGGAAAATGAATAAAAATGTTATATTTAAAGAAAAAAATATGCTATTGTTCCGGGCGACGGGCGGTGGCGGTGCTTATGGGGGGCCCCAAAAATTTGCTGTACCCGGGCCCAGAATTTCTCTTGGCGGCCCTGATCAGGAACATTTTGGTGGTGGTAACAATATAATCGTGGCTCCTGTTTTTCAGGGCAGACAAACATTTGCTGTGAATTAAGAGCACTATGGATAGGACTGATTTATAGCTACACTACTGAGTAACAGATTAGGATTTTCTCTCATTAAGGAGTGTTTCATATAGGAAGGGATGCTTCCATTGCAGCGAATAGTCATACTACCTTTATAGGGAGGTAGACTATTATTATTATTATTATAATAATGGTGAATACAGACACATAGAATGGGTGGGGAAGAGTTGCCCTGCGGGAGATTGCACATACACATACATATATGTCTTTGGGGTGTGGGAGGAAACCAGAGTACCTGGAGGAAACCCACGCAGACACGGGGAGAACATACACACTCCACACAGATAAGGTCCAGTCCATGAATGTAACGTATAATTTAGCACTGTGAGGCATCAGTGCTGCTCTTTTATAGATTATAGCCTACATCCACAGTTTCAGGATCTGTTGCTCAAGAGCAGTTATGTGTGTTTGTGTGTGTGACTGTAGTTATGTGAATTTGTGTGTGTGACTGTAGTTATGTGAATTTGTGTGTGTGACTAGTTATGTGAATTTGTGTGTGTGACTGTAGTTATGTGAATTTGTGTGTGTGACTGTAGTTATGTGAATTTGTGTGTGTGACTGTAGTTATGTGTAGTTGCATGTACCCGACTTTTGCAAACCGCTTGCATAATTCAGAGTTTGCAAACACCAATGCGTGATATGCTGGGCAGATAATGCGAAGCGGATGTCCTTGTGGATGTAACGAATTTCCGCCAACAAGATACATACGGCAGGTTGTGACACCTGCATGCCTAAATCCTGCACAGGAGGTGGTGTTAGGACCTGCTAATAAAGCACAGTGGGCAGCACAAGGCTCTTCTGGAAAGAGAAAGATCTGCAAGGAGAACTTAAGGGTGCTTTATAGATGTCTATCACTTCCAAATTGTGACATAGGACTTCACTTCCCTATTCCATGTTGACTATTAAACCCAGGGCTGCTGACTTTTGGTTTCTCCCTTCTGGGAGAAGCCAAAGACGGCACCATGGGGACTGGGCAGAGGGTCTGATTTATGTAAATTCCCTTGATATCATTAGGCTCTGCCTACCATCATACAGCTCGGGTTGAGGCATTGATTTATATGAAACCAGGGCCGGCGACAGGGGGGGACAACGGGGACAGCTGTGACGGGCCCCAAGCTTCAGGGAGCCCTGTTACTAGTGATATCACTATTGAGGGAGGGCCCACAAAATCTGGGTGTCCTGGGCCTCCAAGATTTCTGTTGCTGGCCCTGTATGAAACCATTGCCTCAGTTCAAGACCTTGGAGATCCGCAGACTCTTCCAGGATATTGGGTGAACCCAGAATTTTGGAGTCGCCTTTACATTCCAGGAGAGTCGACAACAATGATTATGGGGTATATTTACTAAGCGGTGAGATTGCAGTTAGATTGGAAAGTGGAGATATTGCCCATAGCAACCAATCAGATTTGAGTTCACATTCTCCAGAGTGTAAAATGAAACTGAGAGCTTGAATCTGATTGTTTGCCATGGGCAACGTTCCCTCTTTCCAATCTTGCTACATAGGGGTATATTAGTAAATATAAACCCGTATATCTGAATTAACAAAGAGTATGAACTGAATCAAGACATCAGAGGTCCTGATTCAGTTCATTCACTCTTTGTTTCCAATGGATCCTAATCCTGGACTTCTCATGGGAATCGTTTTGCAAGTTCTGAGGGAAAATGTTTAAACATAATTATATAAAAGCGGTAAATTCAGTCATGTAATGTATCATGCGATGTGTCTACTGACGCGCCCTGCGATGTACAAACAGACACACAAATAAAAAGCTGTGTGAGTCCAGTCTCATGGGCTGTAAAACCTCCTAGTTCATGGGAAATACACAGAATAGAATCCTTCACTTATTTAACAACACAGCAACTGTTATTACAGTGACTAAAACAACTTCCATATGACAGTGATAACACAAGATGTCACATGTTGTGTGGATGCAGGGTGAGTTATTGGGGACACTTGTGGAGTACTTGCATTTGAGTCATCTTAGTAGCTCTTAATGACATTAAAAAATGTAATGTTAGTATAAACTAAATTACTAGTATTTGGTATATATGTTATATGTAGATACACGTTTTTATATAGTGCTATCAGATTACGTAGACTATACAATTTTAACAATCAATAAGACATGGCTAGATGGTAACAGAAAGAATGGGTGGGGAAGGGAGCCCTCCTGCAAGCTTACACTCTATAGAATATTGGGGATTGATACACAGGGGTAAGTGCAATTATTATACAATAAAATAGTCAGGATTTAACTTAAAAGGGCTCTGTGCTCTGTATGATCCAGTCACACAGTAGTGTTAGTAGCAGATATTGTAGGTGAATAGTTAGTGAATAGGCAGAGTAGAACATGTTAAGTAGGTTAAATAATATGGTAAGCTTGTCAGAATAGATGAGTTTTAAAAGTTTGGAGAGTAGAGTATAACCTTAACAGGCGAGGAAGGTTATTCCAGAGAGTGGGTGCAGCCCGGGAGAAGTCCTGTAAATGAATAAGAGCATTTGTTTAGTATATATATATATATATATATATATATATATATATATATATAAAATAGTAGACGGTGAACCGGCACTCGATGCACTAAGTAATGCTGGTTGTCACAGTTCTTATCGGTATAAGATTTTTTATTTCTGCATTCTCAAAATCACCAACGTTTCAATCCCAACATGGGATTTTCATCAGGGTGCAGTATACCACAACAGAAACCCACAGCATACATATATATAGTAGAGAGAATTCACATAAGAACTCATCCTTCACTTGAAATGATCCAGATGTGAAGGACATTGTTGTTTCTCACAGTCCACCACACTTATGTTACGTTCACTTCCCCATCATCCTATGTACAAGAAATAAACAATAAATAAACTACTAAATAATATACTAAATAAATGTTAGTGTGTATATGAATGGGCTCATCAGGATCATCATTGCTATTATGGCTTACATATATGTTAGCATGTTAAACATTTTCAGTGTGTAACCACCATTACTTACTCCATACTTGCCAAAGTTCAAAACTCAGCAACAAGTTACAAGTGATGCGGTTGACATACCAGGACTATGAACTGTGCCATGGTATTATGTCATGACAGATCTATCAATGACGCCTTTGTATTATACATTATATACTCGTTTTGTTTGCACATCAGTGTGTTATCTTCTTTAAGGCATAAAACCTTTACCACCCAGATGTCAGTACTAGAGACAAATCACATCCATCCCCACATGACATTACTTACCTAGAAATATCTAAAGGATGTAACAGATACTAGTTGTTCTAGTAAATCCATTTCTCATCGCTTCAGCTGCCTTCTACTCCAGCAGTTGCCTATATACCTGAAATAAAGGAAGTATTATCCCAGTGTACTGTTTATTCCATATATTCTATATACACAGACACATATCCAGCAACAAATATTCATAATATTAACTGGTTCCTATTGATACAATCCATGATTACAGATTTTGCCTTTTGAATCTTATTAAGCCATGCATCTGTTACTGTGAGATCCAGTTGCTTAATGTGGGAAGATCCTGGTTTACATTATTATTATTATTATTTTTTTATGAAATCCTTAACAATAAAAGAAATAAAATCTAAGTCCTTGGGACCAGAGGTTAAAAGACGTGAGAACTAAATACTGAAAGCATTTTAAAACTTGTTGAAAGGTGACACCTGCCATGGCCTTAATGGCAATTTCACAGTAGGGTCTAAGATTTCACAAAGTGTCATGAAAATTCTCCTCAGTAGACTAAAGAAATGAGAATTGTACATACACGGAGAGGAAAACATTGGACCAGATTCAGATCTTTACACACTAATGACTTACTCAAGAGTGGGTAAAGCCATGATGAATTGCGGAGGATTTAAATTTCTTGGAAACAGTATTAGAGTTGAGAGATGATGTTTCCAGCCCAAGTGTAATAACAGTGTAACAGTAACGCTGGTCAGTATCTGTGTGCAACATGCAACAATAAAGTATTCTCCCTGCATGCAAACACTGACATTCATTTTACCGCCCCTGCAATTCAACATGGTTTTACCCACTCTTAAGTAAGTCACTAGTGCCTAAAGATTTGAATCTGGCCCATTGTGTCCACCAGTTCCCTCATATTTTATCATTGGATAGACCTAGGGACTAAATTCTAAGCATATACCTAACTATGGTTTGAGACATAAGCAAAAAAAAAGGCCTCAGCGTACTGTAATTAGCCACTAACTAATTATTTCATTCTATCGGTATAAAACCCAATAGTTGCACACAATGGACGGATCCAGACTGTGGAAAAAGCGTTATTTTACAAGCCTAGGGTGCATGTATGTGCACTTTATACAGGATCTTTATTAATCTGGATTCATAGGGACTAGACTTCATGTCTTCTTCGGCAAGGTGCGAAAGGGGCCATTGTGCTTATTCTATACACAGTGTTTAAGGGGAGGTATGGAAATAGCAAGGGCTGGTTCAAGCTGTCACATACTATCCCGCTGTCCACAGTGCTCTGCTTTTAAATAAGTTAAAGTTGGGGCTCTTTATGGATTCCTATATGTATGGGTAGAGTGGTCTACCTCCTGTATGGGTGAGAACTTGTATAGTACAGGTCTCCATACATTTAAAGTTGCAAGTCCTGCATTCTGTTATGCAGCACGTCATTAGGTTTTCCCCCTTCATAGTATAGATCAGGGCTGGACGCTGTGATTTAGAATCACTTTTCCAGTCCGTGTCCCAGGACATTTGTTACCTCTCCAGGGATACCAGAGGACCTGGTCTGGGAGAGTCAGCAGCCCTGCAGTAATGTCGCGGACAATGTTTCTAGCAGAAATACTTACAACTGTAGAAATTCATTGTATTGTATTCATTGTATTGTTACTACTAAATGAGGCTGGAAATTGAATATAAGGAAGCATTGGAGGAAATAAGAATTGTTTGTCTACTGAAACACCCCAGACATGCAGGTTCCAATCCTGAGCATACAACTAGACTAGACATCTCTAACAGGTGAAATCAAGAGTCAGCAGCTAAGGGTGATGGGGCACAGGATGTAATTTATGGCGTTGTAGGTTCAGGGGAAATGTGCAAAATATAACTTCACTGAAAGGGTAGTTGATAAGTGGAATAGCCTCCCATCAGAAGTGTTGCAGGCTAATACTACAGAACAGTGTAAGCAGCTTTGGATATATATAAGGGGATTCTGAGTCTCAAACACACTAGAGAATAAAATGATGTCAGTATAGTTTTAAATTCACAACGGGGCAGACTGAATGGGCCATGTGGCTCTTATCTGCCGTTTCTATGTGAAAGCCCTGCCTCTTGACGGTAAACCCCATGCAATTGCTATGAATGGGTGGGTGTAAAATAATCAAACTTCTACCATTTTTAGTACTGTTAATTACATTAAAATCACTGCCATTAAATTTCCGGGAGATATGCCCACCCTCCTGGGAAAACGGAAGAATTGCCCAAAATCCTGGGAGTCTCCCACAATTTATAAATGAACAGATGCGCAGTGTATACCCCTCTCTTCTCTATGCTTTAATATACTTACTGTGATCGTGCATGAACATGCAGGAAAGTGTCAGGAAGTGGTTAATATTCCTTTGACATGAGTCTGTATGCACACACAGTGTGACATATGTCGGAGTACAGAAGATCCTGGCATAGCTCTGTTGGGGCATGGATTCCCTGTCAGAACACATGCTTATGGCTATGTATGTGCATAGAGCCAAGCCCCAGTGATTCATAATATAACTTTCATCATCACCTGGACTGGTGTCTGATTCACATTTCTATGTATCAGCATTTTGTATTTATGGGGTATATTTAGTGAAGCTTCTATAAGAATAATGCAGGTGATTCCTAGTAATCAATGCAAATTAGTTACCATCTTCTATGATGTACAAGATAAATGATAGCTAGACAAGGGTTGATGATTATTTGCTTCTTTCATGTATAGTAAACTCTAAATCATTGCCATAAGCTTAGTTTCATAATACCGGTAAAAATGCCCAGAATTTGTGAACCTTCCGGAAATTCCGAGGAGGTCCCTACATCCCTAAGGCAGAACCAGCAACGCCTGGGCCTGAACTTGTATGGCCCATCAACTTAACCTTTATCCACAGGACATATGGGCCAATTAAAAAAGAAGGTACTTTATGCACATGCAACAATTCACTTGTTTCAATATAAGAATATTGGAAAGAAAGTGCCAGTGAGATGCTATATTGTATTTGCTATCTCTGCTTTATTATCTATATTGAGTGAGGATGCAGCTGTAAAAGAGGTAATTTGCACAGGCTTTTGTTTGGTACGTTCATTACCTGACAATCCACACAGACAGCTGGGCAAATGAGCAGTGTTATGTAATAACTGAAATGCCGTATTATAACAATCTCAGCTCTTCTTCCATAAGAAACAACATTTCTTTGAGTCATTAACTAGAATGACAATTCACATTTTTCGTTCTCAATGAGCCATAAAGTTTGGTGAGCCTTTCTTTCTTTCTTTCTTTCTTTCTTTCTTCTATTCGTTCTTTCTTTCTTTTTTTCTTTCTTTCTTTCTACTGTAGAATGTTTTTCAACACATAAAGGGACATTTTACCTTGCACATTTCACGGTGTACCCCCATATCCCCTTACGCTTTACAATTTTTGTAGTTCGGTTTACGTACCTTTTTATACTCTGTTTGTACTTATGACAACTCCTTAAAAATTTAAGCTGACAGTGTTTAATCTTGGGCTAGGTAACAACCAAGCCAAGGCGGGACTGATCAGTGGCCACCAAGTAAAGAAGAAGAAAATCATTTTTCGTCTCCTGCTGTAATTCCCACAAGGATAAGCGCCCGATCGGGATATGAATGAACCATCATCATATGGGCAAGGGTATCTAAAAAGGAGGACTAGCTGAGACCCTGATAGACCTGAAAGACACCTGCTAAACCCAGAGAAGAAGAAAACGGGTGTATGGAAGCCCAATAGTATTTACCTTCTCCACTTCCACGGTGACAGAAGTTATAGTTCTCATGCAGGAATACCTTACAAACTTTTTCCTTATCCTTATCCCTTGCACACTGTAATCTTTGGCTTCAGACAGGAAAGCCAAGACTAAACAGCAGAGCACATTTAAATATAGCTAGAAATAAAAATAGTGTGGCACAGTTTACAGAACATACAGGTCATCGCCAGTTTGGTGGTTTATAATAATGTATATGATTATTTTTTTTTCTACAATGATATTTCTTGAAGTATAATAAGAGAGTATAACAATGCAGTAATGTCAACAGTGGAAAGAAATTATCAGTGTACAGTTAATTTTTTTAAATTATTATTATTATTAGAATTCTAATTATTATTATTATTTCTATTACTATTGAAGGTCAGGATCCAGTCTTTGGGCCGTATTCTGGCCCATATATATATTAGCTGCGTACCCAGCTTTGCACGGGTTAGATTTGTGGCCTTTTACAGGCTACGAATCTTAACAGACCCACCTATGTTGGGATTCTCGCAATCCACAGCACTGCTAGATTCACAGTGGATGAACTGTTCAACCCTTTATTGCAGTGCTGCCGAGACAGACAGAGGTCAGGTAAAGTATAGTGTGGTCCCCTATGCCACTGGGCCCCTTGGCATCACCCATTTTGCCCCCTATAGTTATGACCATGGCCTTGATCCAGTCCATTGTCAGTGTACTGTTAACCCTTTACACATCAATGAAAATCAGTTGTTATTCTGATCCTTGTATAACAATATATCAGCTGTTGATAGATTCAATAATTAATAATGAATTAATTACTTAATTTAAAATGTATGGACATGGTTAAAGAATATACAGAAAAGGTGCACACAATCTACCGGAAAATGGACCTTCCAGTAAAACAGTTTTTTATATCTTTCCAAAAATTGATCAATAGGTACCTAAGGTTAAAAGGTTTCCATTCCTTTATTTAAAAGACAAACTTTAAAATGGCTGTACATAATTATAGCTACAATGTGGTGAGTCATTTCTCTTATTTTGGACATATTTATTACAGTTCCCTTATATAATATTTCACATAAAAAATCAATTCAATGACAAAAAACAGGAACATATGTAAAAAGAGAAAAAGTCTGGTGCTCAATACCATTGTATAACATTTTGCGCCAGCAGATACCAATAAATGTATATAATTAGTTTCTTATTGAGGAAAACGTACTGAATTAAGGGACGTCTGACAAAAATCTGATCTCCGTACTATATTTTGTAAATTCTGTGTATTTTTAGTTCTACATAAATAAATAAACCAATTATTCATGAGTCACTGTTTGCACTTTGTGGGCAATTGAGATTTTTTTCTTTGCCAATCATCATGACACCATTTGGATAACTGAAGAAATCTCAGTTTATCCTGCAAAGACACTCTCTTTTCCCATAGCGGAAAGTTTATTTTCTAAATACATTACAAGACCCTTGAGATACAACAGGATTAGAACATTGTAAATGTACAGTAAATGTGACAATGGAAGGAAAATAGTTTAATAACCATCACCAGACAGACCTTTACATCTTCAGAAAACAAGCATAAGTAATCCTATAATGCATGCCTTGGATGAGCGCGGTGAACTGTTGGATTGCCTGGGAAACACTAATTCCCACGCTCAGACATTTTTTTTAGGAAAACAGTGTGTCCTTAGTTTGTCTACAGTCCCGGAGTTCTTGGTAAATAATGTTAAGGGAACTAATTACCATGTGTTAGAATGCCGCACATCACATAGATTGTTATGCAGATCAGTAAAAGAAAAGAAAAAGTGTCTCTTTTTTTGAACAGTCAAAGTAAACCTTCTAGATTAAAATAAATTAGTAAAATCTGGACAATCCATGGCCTATGACCCAGGTTCATTATATTGATGCTGTAACCATTACTATACTCAATGCCCTTTCATCACCCCTTCTTCTTTCTCCTCCCTTATCCTAATCTTCCCCTTCACTACCTTAAGACAGTGAGGATTCTTATTTTTTTGTGTTGCTGTATTACTGTGTGTATTATTATTTTTAATTATGTTGCTGCCTTCTAATACATTCTCAACAAAAAGTATTTTTGGTTTTATAATCTGTGTTTAAATTACATTTTTTAATAATTTTTGTTATTGACAAATACATTGAAATGTTGCAATATTTTATGACACTGTTGATCTTTTGATTTGTGACCAGCAGTGTCTTTCCGATGTGCTATATGTAATGTAATATATATATATATATTCCTAATATTCCCCGTTGGCATATTTGCAATTTTTGACTTAAAGGCATGTGGGTGTGATTGGGATGGTCTCAGAGGGGTGTGGGAAAATCATAATTGTTTTAATATGTTGGTCTTTAAAATATTAGATAGTGCAACAAAATCCTCAAACATCTGGTGCTAGAATTCAGAATTTTGAAGGGCTTCCCATTCTCCCCATTTGTTTAGGGATAAACTTATCCATGTCTTAAAAATGGACTGGGTGGGGACAATACTGGAGGAAATCCCAAGGAATATTCGAGGTCTGAGTGGGCTACATATATACATTATTGAATAACACAAAGAAAACTAGAGCGATCCCTCTACCTCTGCTTGTTATTATTATTAATAACGCTTTATTAGGTGCTACAAAGTGTCCGCAGCCACGTACAATGGGGAATACAGACAGACAGAATGGGTGGGGAAGAGGAGCCCTGCCTGCAAGCTTACATTCTAAGGGAGATTGGGGATTTGATACATTGGGACAATTACACATACACTAGGAACAATTTAGAAAGCCGCTAATTATGTTTTTGGGGTGTGGGAGGAAACCAGAGCACCCGGGGGAAACCCACACAGACATGGGGAGAACATACAAACTCCACACAGATAAGGTCCTATCCGGGAATCAAACTTACAACCTAAGCAGCAATACTAACCACTGAGCTATCCGTGCTGCCCTAATTTGGCCCTTCTTTTAAAATGCTTTTCAATAACCTTACTTTATCCCTATAACATAGCAGAAGTGCTTTATAGTGGAACTCTGGAACAAAATGCATTCACCGCTGCAGATGTCCCTGTATCTATTTTGAAATAAGGACGATTCATTACGCTGACAGCTGTGGAGAGGGGAGGGTTGGGGTTAGATAGAGGGGAGAGTTGTGATTAGGGAAATTAATGTACTGTAAAGCTGGCCATACACTATAAGATAAATTGTTCCAATCTAAGCATTTTTAAAGAGTGGGTAAAACCATGTTGAATTGCAGGGGAGGTAAAATGAATGTCAGTGTGTGCATGCAGGGAGAATACTTTATTGTTGCATGTTGCACACAGATACTGACCAGTGTTACTGTTACACTGTTATTAGACTTGGGCTAGGAAACATCATCTCTCACCTGTAATACTGATTGCAATTAATTAAATTTTCCTCCCCTGCAATTCAACATGGTTTTACCCACTCTTGAAAAATGCTTAGATTGGAACAATTTATCTTATAGTGTATGGCCAGCTTAAGGTGGAGAGGGGAGGTTTGGGGTTAGGCAGCGGGGAGGGGAATGTTGTGGTAGTGTTGGGGGGGGGGATAGGGTTTGCAATACTTACCTGACAGCGCTGTTGAAGTTGTGAATCTGCAAGGGAGCCCTCTCTTGGTGCTGATCCATTGTCGCCATTCTGTTGTCCAAGTCTGCCCTGTCAGAAAAGGTGGACCCCATATCTCTGGAACAGAAGAATGCATTTTCTCTCTTATAGTTTCTTCCAAAAAAGCAGCATATTCACATCCTATAGATTGAAAAGGTCCCAATGACATAAGTCTTGTTCTGGTCCTGAGCAAGGTCACTGATATATTGCTATGTGAAGCACACTTTGTTTATGCGTCACCTATTGATTCATTTATCTTGTTGGTGAAATAGACACTATTGACATTATGTCATATAAAACATCGAGTAGTTAGTATCTTCATTAATTATGTATTGAAAGCATTTATTAGGTATAGCAATCCAGCAGTCACTCTACTGAAAGTGACTTTAAATCATTATATAGGCAATCAAATTATAGATACGAAGACTAACTATGTATAAATACTCAGCTATATTTATTTATTTATTTATTATTTATTTATTTTAATGATTACGTTTTTAATTGACAAGAATAATGTTTTGCTGTATCACCAGGAGAGTAAATAAATAATGTGCATTACCCTTATGTCACATTTCTCCAGTGTA
This sequence comes from Platyplectrum ornatum, assembly GCA_016617825.1. Taxonomy (NCBI): domain Eukaryota; kingdom Metazoa; phylum Chordata; class Amphibia; order Anura; family Limnodynastidae; genus Platyplectrum; species Platyplectrum ornatum. Next base: position 11,485 of record JABWIB010019592.1, read on the forward strand.
ATTAATGGTTCTCTTGTCTGGTGAGATCAGTACCTGATTACAGATGATGTCAGGATATCTATGACAGCTTTCAGGCCTTTTACAATGCACTTTTGCGCTGATAAAACCCGCTGACATAAATACAGTCTCTTGGGGTCCTGCAGGGAAGTTGAGGAAACTCCTAGGCTTCCTTGAGTTGTAAAATAATTATTAGGAAATGTGCTTTCATATTGAGCTGTAAAGGGCAAGGAAACGCTGTATAAACCTGACCTGTAAAGAGAGTTTCTGCTAATCATAAGAGTCACGCTCATCCAGTGTTGAAACGCAACCTTAACGGGTAATCTGTCTTTACTGCTGTCCGTTTCCATTCAATCTGATTATCAGTATCAGTATCATTAAAAGGAATATCTGTGGGCAATTATCTGGCAGATTTTTCTCAATAGATTATTGTGAGGACAGTGAGCGGGGAAACATTTTCTGATGGTTTGGCATAGTGTAATGTGCCGCTATGAAAAGCTTTTGTACTCATTGAATCACTCTTCCAGATGATGTGACAACCCTTGTAATGCAAAACCATTTACAAGTGATTTTGGATAAGGATGTTATTGCAATTACAATGGCGGTTAGGCCTGGTACAAGTCTGAGGTTTCTGAGCATGAGCAGTACATACTGATCACTCTGAGATACCTTACACAGAACTTTTCCAGTGGTCTACGGTAGAGATATAATATGACTAATCCATCCAGGCAGCCATTGTCATATGAATGGTATGTCCTGTCTCCAAGAAAAATAAAGATGCCATCTATAAATGTACACAAATAGCCCCACGAAGTTTTTATAACTCACTAAGGAAATGGCAGTAAACCAAGCAACGGGAATTGAATATGTTTTATAAATCGCACAATAACAGGTAACCCGTGGATACTCGCTGGCGCTCTTGTGTCTATGTGATATAGAAAATGACGTAAAATGCTTTCTCGCTATGTAAAGCATTCTCTCCCTATGTAAAACACAATTTCGGAACATTAAGCATTCACACTATGTAAAGCGCTATTCCACTATATAAAACACTCTCACTATATACAGTACTTTACTATGTAAAGCAATCGCTCACAATGTAAAGCGCTCACTTGCTATGTAAAGCACAATTCCACTATATAAAGAACTCTCACTATGTAAAGCACTATTCCACTATATAAAGCACTCTCACTATGTAAAGTACTATTCCACTATATAAAGCACTCTCACTATGTAAAGNTTCCACTATATAAAGCACTATCACTCTGTAAATCACTATTCCACTATATAAAGCACTCTCACTATGTAAAGCACTATTCCACTATATAAAGCACTCTTTCATTTTGGGAATTTGGTTTTGCCCCTAGTAGAGACATGAAGCTGCTCACCCAGCATCAGTGGACTGGTAATAACAGAACTATGTGCTCTATTGTAGCATAAAGGAAAGTTACAGGCATGTGGGCTGCAGGCGAAATTCCTCTGCCTATATTTTACTTTAGAGCTTTTCTGTCTATAATTTTACATAGGGCTTTGAGAAAAAATCTGTGTTATACATTTATTAGGTCTTATTTTTTTATGACATATCAATCAGGTGGAACTGTACATAAATATTAAACGTTCATGATTGCAAGTCTATGGGCAAATAATTCATTATGGTGTGAAAGTCATATCAAGTAAGAGGGGGATTGGTGTGTGAGGATTGTTCACACACATTGATGGGTCCTGCAGGTCACAAAATGCTCAAAACTATAACCATAATGCAGTGTGTACTACAATATCAGTCTCTTCTTACTATCCAGCATAATACTGGTTATACTGAATAATGTAGTAAATTGTACAGAGTTGTATCATTATATGCGTGGGGCGTTCCAAATTCAGGATGTCTTCTTGTTTCCGTCCCCCCCATGGGAGGAAGTGGGGTGTAGGCATATAACACAGTGAAGGCTGCTAAGCGGCTTTCATAACTTCATAACTTCATAACTTTTACAATGCCACCATTTCGGGTAAGGAGTTTTAAGATATGGGTCTTTGCAAGATAGGGGTATTAACTCCCCTTGTCCCAACAGAGAACCAACCACAGACATCGGAAGAAGGAATCCATTCCTAATGCTGGGTACACACTGGATGAAAGGATAGTCAACAGTCAGGGTCAACATCTTACCAGCGTGTAAAGTCCAACAATGCTCTTAGATCAAACAGCCTTTAATTGTCCTATTCTCCCATTCAGGGGTGTGACTTCAGAGGGTGGAAAGGGTACAGCTGCTATGGGGCCCATAGGAGAGGACAATGCAAGCTTAAAACAGTGCTCGGCACTCCATAAATGAATGCTCTGGAGCTTTAAAGTCAGGATTCCTCAGTCCCCTATCCATCCAAACTCTAGCCCGCCTCCTAACAATGGATGCCCAAGTCTTTCGCATTCGACCCTTGGAACAGATGGAAAATAGATGGAAATCACTGGGCTGCCAGTAAACCGGTTCACTGGACCAGATTCAGACTTTAGGCACTATTGACTTACTCACAATTTACTCAAGAGGTAAAACCATGTTGAATTTCAGGGGAGGGGAAAGGTAAAATGAATGTCAGTGTTTGCATGCAGGGAGAATACTTTATTGTTGCATGTTGCACACAGATACTGACCAGCGTTACTGTTACACTGTTATTACACTT
>JABWIB010019608.1:9557-19610 GCA_016617825.1 Platyplectrum ornatum
TATATATATATATATATATTTTTCCAGCAGGTGGCAGCATTGATCCAGACATATAGACCCTATATATATATTTCTCCAGCAGGTGGCAGCATTGATCCAGACATATGGACCCTATATATAATGTGAATATTTTTCGTTTTGCTGGAGTTTCTACTCACAACCGATCATCAGCAATTAACGCTCATCAATATCTGGTCTCCTTAGGTTTATATCTAAGGTCCCGCTGGGGCGTTGTGTGATGTGTAACTGTGGCTTCTAGTTATCAGAAGTCACATATCCTTGTGTTGTAGAGAGCATTTATTAATAAGGACCAGGGCCTAAATTACTAAGGGAGATTGAAAAGTGGGGATGTTGCCCATAGCAACCAATCAGATTCAAACTCACCTTGTCCAGTATGTGTAGTGAGAGATTGAATCTGATTGGTTGCTATGGGCAACATCCCCACTTTTCAATCTCCCTGCTTAGTAAATTTAGGCCCAGGACCCCGATCTTAGGTTTTCTCCGCTGCTCGCAATTTACTCTGCACTCCTATATCCATCCGCATGTGGCATCCTACATTTCAGTCATACAGCTGCTTAAAATACGTCACGCCTGTGTCGCCCCGCCTCTGATGCATTGCCCCGCCCCATGCTCCACCCCTTCAGTCTCTGGCCCCGCCTGTCAACTTTTTAATTTCCGAGCTTGTCTTTCAGCACTGCATATGAGATCGGGGGGGGGGCACCATTAACGCGTCTCGTTTCTCCTATAAACACAACATACGACCGCTTCGTCCATTTGCATAAACGACGTTCCCTTATTTTCCCAAAACGGCTGCCAAATAAAAGATCATTTTCCTCAGGATGGCTGAATTAATGAATAGAAGCGACTGTGGCGGCTGCCATAATGAGCCCCTCGCCGGCACGTGCATCTCCTCTCCACTTTCCCATAATGTATCCCAGTAGCTCTGGAAGCAGAACGATCGTCGCTGATCTACGTCCTGGCTGCGCCCGGGAGGAGGGGGGGGGGCGCTGTCATAATCGTATTTCATGACATTATAGATAGGGGGATGTGTTTCTATGGCAACAGGTAGACACTAATATTCATGCAGATTACCCGATAAAGCGTTAATGATTGGAAAATTGCCCGGTTTAACAGATGTTAATTGATGAACGTTCATAATGGCGAGCCAGACAGGAAAATCACACACATTCACCTAAGTATCGCGACGCGCGTAGTGATCAAGGCCGCGCCATTTAACTCAAATAACTCGTTTCACGAATCTTTACTTTCCTCCTCAGTCATTGTGCTTCTATTAGAGGCGAGCAGCACGTTAGTGGTAAGTCCCCTCCGCAGGGCAGATACTCTTATAATAAGAAATTGTAACTTACCCCTCCTGCGGTACTCCTTCTATGCAGTGAATGGCTGTCTAGCCACTCCAATCAAGCTGCAGACTGGTTGCTGGTTAGTAGGTAGGATAGTATAGCTGTCAGCACTGAGCGACTGAGATCTTTGCCTGCATCTCAGCAGGCCCCAAAAAGCTTCAGGGGCAATGGCCCATTTACCCCCTGGCCCAGCCCTCCCCTGCCCCTCCAAAATATCCAGAGGCCAGGCCAGGCCTGGTGCCAGGTCTCTGGGCTCCCTAGGAATGCTCTCCTCTGGGTGACCCCTCAGCTCATACCCATCATCTGGAAGCTTCAACAGAGCCGAGGTTTGGACGTCTTCCCCCAGGAGATGCCATTGCTCGGCTCCGTCACCGTCTGTTTAATAACCCTTTGACTCAAGCGAGCGTCAGCAACGTCATTTCAAGTACAAACCCTCTACGACCACAACCGATACAGGACGCGAGACAATGAAGACACAGTCACATCTCCTACGAACCAAAACGTATTCTTTTATTATTACAATGCACAGCACTAATTACATACCTTGAGATCATCCTGGAGGAGGCATACATTGGGTTTAGCCTGGAGGAGGCATACCTTGGGCTCAGTCTGGTGGAGGCATACCTTGNTCTCACCCTCCTGACACTCATCATGGCATTAACCATGTGTAACTCTCACCCCCCTGACACTCATCTTGGTATTACCCAGGTATAACTTTACTGCAACTCAGTTTACAAAGAGTTTTAGGTTTTAGGCTCCACCAAGGAGAAAAGTTGGCACCTCTGGGTACTTATCTGGGTTTGATATTATAAACCTGTAGATGATTTAGGGACAGGGGTAGAACCAGAGAGTCCCGGCCCATCTTCCATCTAGAGCATGTGGAGTGTGGTAGGACATCTGTCAGCGGCTGCACGTTACACTCAGGACCAGGAGTGGAAGTGGAGGTGGATATGGGGGTATACCATACCATACCTACTAATGTAACTGAATAACTACAAATCTCCATTGACTTCTATTATATTCTGTGTTTCCACCACATCTGAATGTCTAACTTTCCACAGGACTCATAGCGGGGTATTACACATCCTGATAAATACCTTACACAGCATGTTGTATAAGATCTGGAAGTATTCATTAGTCAGATATAATCTATAATGTGACACTATGGTCTAATGGTCCTTTGTACATTATAAAAACTATCTAATAGATATTGACAGTACACACAATAAAAAGAACAAGAATATAACTCCATGTGCCACTAGAGGGCGCTGCAGGACTGTGCAAAACTGTGCAAGCTGAGAGAAGTCTCTAAAAGTGGCAGCACCTCAAATTACAACAAAATAAGTCATAGGGGTCTGCTACATAGGGGATTAGTTTAAGTAATATACAGCAATCTATCTATAATAATATATACCATAATATGATAATATAGGGGTCTGCTACATAGCAGATTAGTTTAAGTAATGTACAGCAATCTATCTATAATAATATATACCAAACCCAATAAAGGGAAAAAGAATCCAAATGGTAAATAATATGAGGGGTATGACGTACAGGGAACATATGGCGGGCATGATTTTAACATAGAGAAGACGGGGCTTTTCGCTTTGCATAACTCACACCGCACACCCACATCGTCATCTGTTTCTCTTAGGAGAGAGAGCAAATATCCGCCACCCCTGAAACGATCCCAGGATATGCTCACAGAACAGCACACTCATAGTTAAGTCGTATGCAATCTCAGTGTATATCTGTGTAATGTATCTCCAGCTCTTTCATATGTCTGAAGCTGTGGTTAATGGGTTAGGGCAGTGGGTGCAGTACCGGGCTCCGCCACCAGGTGTGACCTGTCCACAGAGCACATCACAGGCCGATAAAAGATTTCGGCTCCTGTAACGCAGAACATAGCTTGTGTATGAGTGTGCACCAGCTGACAGCTTCTTCTCTGTGTGGTTTTCTCCGCTGTTTTAAATAAACAAAACCCCAAAAACATATTTTAAATAAAATTATTTTATTAGAACTTGTTGTCTGTGGAGTTTTTTCTTTATACAATTATTTAATTATTTCATTAATAAAAAAAATATCTTCACATTAGTTGATCTCTTTAGTTGATCTTTTTAGGGATCTCTTGGTACTGTGGGGTCAGGGCCGGATTAAGCACACAGACCTGGGGCTGATCACGCGGAGCTGAGGCTCAGGCCTAGATGGGGTGGATGGGACTATAGCCCCAGGCCTCCATCTGATAAAAGGCCCAGACATCCAGTCAATCGTCAGACCTAACATTCAAATCCATGAGGATGAATGAGAGACACACAATCTCCTGCACAGCCTCCTTAATTATTTCTCCAGCAGGTGGCAGCTTTGATCCAGACATATAGACCCTATATATATTTCTCCAGCAGGTGGCAGCATTGATCCAGACATATAGACCCTATATATATATTTCTCCAGCAGGTNCTCCTGGGCTTTCAGCTGTCACTCACCTGGTTATAACGAACTAACTGATGTCTGAGTAATGTAACAATGGTGGTTACCATAGTAACTGATAGCTGGAAGTTCCAGAACAGAGGATTTTGTACCTGGTGGAATGGGTCATGTTGGAGGGTCTGTATATACCCGAATATAAGCCGAGGCACCTAACTTATTGACTCGAGTATAAGAGTGACTCTCTAAACTCGCAGAGAGTGGAGAAGCAGTGGTGAAGGTGTTTGACCACTGGTGTCCCCCGCCGACTCCTTTATCATCCTTCCCCAATGAAGTTTGGGACGAGGATTCGGAACTTTTTGGACCTGCCTGCGGTCACGGCGTGGACGATTGTTCACTCACGGATATGGATGACAACACCGGAGAATAACCTGTGATTTCACCCGCTGGGGACTCCCACCCTGCCACCCGCCGACTATGTCTGGGAAGCCTGTCAGGAGGTGACAGTGAAGAGTTCCCGAGTTCCACCTCAACCGAGAAGGGCCCCCGAGTCCACTACCATTATGCTTATGCCAGGCGGAAGAGGCCTCTAATCCAACCGGAGCTGTCGTCAATGGGGCTCATCCTGGGGCTGAACCATCGCCCGGGGTAGACATCGTTTCTTTATACCTGGCATCAAGCCCGCTTCATTTGCACCCCTGTTCTTTGTCTTCTGGCCGAGGTAGAGTTCTAATATGCGAGATGCACAGTGAGGGTTTGCGACCCGATGGCACGTGCTGATTGGGCTAGGGAGGGAGGTGGTGAAGCGGGTAAGGGTTGCGGGTGGGTCTCCTGCATCAGTTTCAGTTGGTGTTAGTGCTGGGGCGGGCAGGGCGCGATGCGATGGGCACAAACGACATTATTCTAATCGTTCCTAGGCCACATCCTTTCTTATTCCTACAGGCGTATGTGCGCACAGCTGACATTCCAGGGTGACATGTATGACCTATGACCTTAAGGGTGAAGTCGTGTGATCGGGGTCCCCTCACCCGTGACCTGGTATAGGGAGGAGGCCATCACAAATGTGTGCAGCTCTGGTATCTGGGGACAGAGAGGAAAACGCTGCCACACAACAGGAGACATAAGAAAGTTGCAGCCAGATCGGGCTATGTGACTGATACCTGTAACACAGACCCAGCAGCTGCTCATATCCTGCATCATCCAGGACAATGACTCGAGTATAAGCCGAGGGGGGAACTATCACCACAAACACATGTATACAGTGTGTATATATATATATATTTCTATATTTTTGTAATGACTTTCAGATCTATATTACCCAGGTGTAACTCTCACCCCCTGACACTCATCACGGTATTACCCAGGTGTAACTCTCACCCCCCCTGACACACATCATGGTATTACCCAGGTGTAACTCTCACCCCCCTGACACTCATCATGGNCTCCAGTCTCAGCTCACTATGCAACCATCTTGTTCCCAGTTCCAATCATCAGTCAATTCCACCACTGTTCCTGTTCTACCTCAATGATCCCTATCCCAGGGCAGCTACCTGTCCAGTGACCTTATTGNTGGTTTATTAGTTTGGCTCAGACTTACTGACCCCGAGATTATTATCTCTTATCACTGTACAATATACACAACAGCTGAGGATCTTCATACAATAACCACCGAGCGGAGGCTGAATTGATCCATAATGAACACATCAAGGCCGCCGGTGCACCGGATCCTCATATAGCACCTGTTCCCCCGGACGCGTCCTTGTGTTATCTTTCAGGCCTCGGGTTAATCCTGAACTTGTTACTTCCACTAAATATTTCATTGTACAGAACGCGCGGCTGTTCCCGGCTCCCCGCAGAACCGGCCCTGGTTGGTGTCAGTCAGGTAATGGAGGTGGGAGAAGGGAAGAAAGAGAGGAACATAAATAATTCAATTATTGTGGATGCCAGGTTTTGTATGTGTGAATGTTCCTTTCTCCTGACAGTTTATATTATATTAGAAGGGACCCGCCAGCATCACAGCTGTTCCTCTCTTTCTGCAGGCAGGTATTGCAAACCAGCCATCATTCTCTCTGCCAATTGTGCATTAGCCGCCTGACTGCGCCCGGGAAATATACGCGGAGAATATTAGGCGATGTAAATATTGGCCGCTGACAGTGAGCAAACAAGCCCTAGTGAGGTGTCACGGGACCGGCGCGGGGTGGGGCGATCGCAAGGGTATGACGCGCAGAATATAAACCAGCTGTGACAGAGTTATTAGACTCCAAACATCAAAGCAGAACGCAGCTGAGTATCGAAGAGTGCAAAAGAGAAACACACGGAAAAAGAGCCATTAAATTCAAATAAATACACACACAATGTGATGGCGGTGATGGGCACGTGACCCCATGTGAACGTGGGCTATTTAAATGGAAGGGTTTGCACTGGCTTTGCCATGTCGGCGCAGGATGGAGGACAGGGGCAGGGGTGAATCCGGCCTCCGGTGTTAGGGTGACCTCCACGGGGTCTTTACTTTTCCTATTCGTACTCACTTAACATGGGGACGGATTGTGAAGCCACGGCTGCACCTGAGGCGCCCGGATCCAGGGGACCGTAAGTCCTGTGTTCGGGCGTCTGAATACAGGATCTGCAATTGTAATAGCATACCTCCCAACTTTTACGGTCTGGGCCACGGGACAAATAAGCCCCGCCCACGGACCCACATGACCCCGCCCCTGGCACACCCCGACTCTGCCCCCAGCACACACGGACTCCGCCCCTTACTCACCCAAGCTCCGGCATCAGATAAAAAACAAAGTTTGTCCCCTTAGCGGGTGGCGGGAGGGACAGCCCCCCAAAAGCGGGACTGTCCCACTGAAAGAGGGACAGTTGGGAGGTATGTGATGGTGCAGACCCACACACTATGGCGATTCCCATATGTATGTATGTGTGTGTGTGGGGGGGGGGGGTTTGGGGGGACCACGGTGTGGGTCAGGTCCCATATTACCTAAAACCAGCCACCGTTACAAACTCATAGAAGGGGGTCATCAGGGCCTATATGTACTAAGCAGGGACATTGCAGGGAGTGGGTATGTTGCCCATAGCAACCAATCAGATTCAAGCTCTCAGTTTCATTTTGCACACTGGAGAATGTGCTCTTGAATCTGATTGGTTGCTATGGGCAACATCCCGACTCCCTGCAATCTTTCTGCTCAGACAATGAGCGACCAGAGACTAATATGAGGTGCATGCTACTGCCCAGCAAATGCTAATGATGGCAGCAGAGACTGTCACACCAGTTCCGGAAGGAGCCGTCCTATACCTAAATATACTAAGCAGGAAGTTTGCAGGGAGACTGAAAAGTGGGGATGTTGCCCATAGCAACCAATCAGATTCAAGCTCCCAGTTTTATTTTACATACTGGAGAATGTGAGCTCGAATCAGATTGGTTGCTATGGGCAACATCCCCACTTTTCAATCCCCCTGCTTAGTAAATTGAGGCCCCGGGTGTCGCTGACCCCTCCAATGTCACCGCGTTCTTCATCAGACCCTTGTGAGGCAGCCGGGCTGAACAGTTCCACTTTGAGAAGCAGCGTATTTCCATCTGGTGAAAGGCTGATAAGTGGGAGGAGGAGAGCAGCGAGAAGCCCTCGAATGAGTAATTCTTTCCAGATATGATAATGTCACTTTTGCTATTTAGATTTTTATTGCTGGTTCTGAAAGTTCATCCCTTCTCTATTACCAAAGAAACCGCTCCGGCCATATCTGCATTTATCTGATGTGTCTTCACAATATCAGAGCAGCCGCTTAATGACACTATGGACCAGATCCTCAGGCACTGATGACTTCAGCTGCCCACACACTATAAGATAAATTGTTCCAATCGAAAGATTTTTCAAGAGTGGGTAAAAACATGTTGAATTGCAGGGGGGGGGGTAAAATGAATGTCAGTGTGTGCATGCAGGGAGAATACTTTATTGTTGCATGTTGCACACAGATACTGACCAGCGTTACTGTTACACTGTTATTACACTTGTGCTGGAAGCATCATCTCTCACCTGTAATACTGATTGCAATTAATTCAATTTGCCTCCCCTGCAATTCAACATGGTTTTGCCCAGGTGTAACTTTCCAGTGGTTGTGTGATCCATTGTGCTGTACACTCGCTGTGTTCGCCTCTGGTTTGGATGCATTAGTTGCACACATGCACAGTAGTAAATCACACATCGGCCCGCTGACGCTCACCTCTGGATGGGCCCCGTATTGATGAAAGGTTTATATAAACATTACTCACGCATATCAATATAATACACATTATCCGGTTATTACGGCTTCTCAAGAGTGAAAAATCTCATCTGGCATCGTAACGATTTCATCTCCAAATTACCTATCATAAGATTCTTCAAAAAGCCTTAATTAATATGAAATTAATTGAGAGAAAAAAAGATTCGATCATTTGCATAGCAATTAGCAGCCGCGTTAGTAATCATTGTTGTTTGAAATGTTCTGTCAGTAGTTAATTAGCCGCCAGCTTACATACAACACAAAGAAATCACTCTACTGCATCTAATGTATCGCAGATCCACGTAATGTAACATCACATCACACCCGCTGCTTCATTTGTGTAATTATTGCTGCTGTGTAATGTACAATGTCATGAAGAAGTATTATAGATAGTTTAGAGGCAATGATGTGGAGGATCTGCATGTACACAGTCTATAATAAAATATACAGGAGATGCGGCTTATCAGCCAATAATTTATTGTACAGGATAAGGGATGGAATTATTGTAAGATCAGTGGTGCATATAGAAATGATTATTAGGGGTGAATATGCAGTTTATTCATACTGACTCCTACTTACTATTGCCTGTGTTCCCCAAAGCCCTGTCTCTTAACCTGCCCTCTCCAGCCCCATCCTCCTCACCTGCCCTCTCTAGCCCCATGTTCCTCCTCACCTGTCCTCTTTGGCTCCGTCTTCCTCACCTGTCCTCTACAGCCCCGTCCTCCTCACCTGCCCTCTCTAGTCCCATCTTCCTCCTCACCTGCCATCTCTAGCCTGGTCTTCCTCCTCACTTGNCCTCTCCAGCCCCGTCCTCCTCACCTGCCCTCTCTAGTCCCATCTTCATCCTCATCTGCCCTCTCTAGCCCGTCCTCCTCACCTTCCATCTCCAGCCGCGTCCTCCTCACCCGCCCTCTCTAGTCCCATCTTCCTCCTCATCTGCCCTCTCTAGCCTTGTCTTCCTCCTCACTTGCCCTCTACAGCCCCGTTCTGCTCCCCTGCCCTCTCCAGCCCTGTCCTCCTCACCTGTCCTCTCCAGCCGCGTCCTCCTCACCTGCCATCTCCAGCCTGTCCTCCTCACTTGCCCTCTCCAGCCCTGTCCGCCTCACCTGTCCCCTCCGGCCCCGTCCTCCTCCCCTGCCCTCTCTAGTCCCGTCCTCCTCACCTGCCCTCTCTATCCCCGTATTCGTCCTCACCTGCCCTCTCTCACAACCCTAGGGCAAATCATCTGGTTTATTGGGCCACTTGCTCTACTGAATGGCCAACTTAACTCTTTAACTCTGGAGCAGCTGCATAGAATGGCTCTGATGTACCGGCCTCCACTACTATTCCATACTCCATCTATTATTCGCCAACGACAGGAGAGTTTTCGCATGTTGAATGGAGTTTCCTTGTGGCCATCGTGTTCCAGCAGGATTAGGCTGGGGCCTTAGAGGAACGCCAGTGGTTGCTGCACATTAAGAGCTAAAGGGTGTCCTGATTACCCTCTGGTCGTCAGAAATGACTTTCCTGCTTGGTCCCTGTCAAAATGCATTAGTATGTGCTCCAAACCATTCTGCATTCACATCACAGCATCCACAGTACAGGCCGAACCCCAAACACAGCTATTAATATGACAATACTACGCATAAATGTAAATGTTAGTTACATATTGGCCACTGATTCCAGATAGAGGGGACAGGTGGGGAGACGGGTCTAGAGGGGACGAGTGTAGAGGATGGGGCTAGAGGGGACGAGTGTAGAGGATGGGGCTAGAGGGAACGGGTAAGGAGGACAGGGATAGAGGTGACAGTTGAGCGTGTTTAACGTATTTATTAGTATTTATTCAGTCTGATTGATTAGTGTTTTAGGAAAGCAATTTTTCTGTTCCTTAGATATGATCGGCTCCAGTCTCAGCTCACTATGCAACCATCTTGTTCCCAGTTCCAATCATCAGTCAATTCCACCACTGTTCCTGTTCTACCTCAATGATCCCTATCCCAGGGCAGCTACCTGTCCAGTGACCTTATTG
>JABWIB010019700.1:0-10280 GCA_016617825.1 Platyplectrum ornatum
GCTCTCAATGCTACTTATATAACCTTTTTCTCAATATGGGCAGCCAATTAACAGGTCAATACATAAGGGCTCATATTTTTCTGCTGATCTGCTTTCAAATAAAGAACATGGCCTTATTTGGTCTTGCAACTTTCCACCAACAGCCAAACATCACCTACTGTTAACCCTCAATTTACTGGGGTATCACACTAGTAGCATTCCAAGTGTTATCAATGCATTAGTTTGCATGCATGCTTTTCTATTCATCCTGATTCNCATCCCAGATTCATGTGGCCCCCTCCTGGGTAACTCTATGTATGGAAGCATTTACTAGGCAAGAGACAAGATAAAGCACACCCTCAAGTCCCACTCCCAATTNGCCATTTTTTTTTCTTCTGGAATTGAATGTCAAGAAGTGATCTGGAGTCAAGAAGTCTGGATATGATAACAAATGTTAAGCATAAGTAAATAAATATGGCTTTTGCCGGAGGCATTTGTTCCCCCATTAAGACCTAGGATCCTGTACCTAGTTNTAGCTCCTCTTTGTTCTGGATTATTCTAGGTAACCACTGTCACACATCAGACTCCTGTGTATGTTCAGGTTCTTTGCATGTGCTTCTGCCAGCCTCTGCATGTGATACCATCTCTGCATTTGAAATCATCTCTAGAGATAAGTTACATTTTTACATAGGATTTGCTTAAAACATAGGTAGGTGTCTCTGTTTATAGGCCTAAATGTTTATTGCAGTGTATTAATTGACTACATTCAGCCTAATCATTCATTTCCAAGGCCTTGTTTCATCCGTATACGTATACACACAGGAATTTGATCACTCTATCATTTTCACCATTTTCCTCTAAGTACAATCAGCTTTGAGACAGGGCTTCATCTCTGCAAGGCCTTTGGGAGTTGAAGAACTTTGGCTGAGGTGTCAAACACAATGTCAATAAATGAGGATTGCACAGTTTCTCAATTTCCTCCGTAGGATTGCTGATTTAATGCCTCGAGACAGTATCTGTCATTAGGAGGACGTGGAAATAAATGAGGCTAATTTCTGGGTTTAGCTATATCAATATCTTCCCAAATCTCATGAATCCCATAGTGACAACTTTGTGCTGAAGCAGAAGATATCTGTGGTCTGGGTATTCTATCATTCATGTAATTCTCAGTCAACAAGCTGGATGTGTAATCTGCTACACCATCATGTATGTAATGTTTGTATAGTCATGATCCATATACCCTTTATAGCACTGCAGACCCTTCATTATGCCCTATATATAAGTCAGTGATACAATAATTATAGTAATTTATACAATCATGTTGAATTCTACATATTGTTCTTTCCATAATTAATTATGGCTTACACAATACTTTGCTAAATTCATTTAGATCATACAAGAGATGACTATTCACACAAGTGTTTAATACTTGTGTATTATAAATGTTTCTTTAGCCACAGTACTAGACATATAGGGGCCGATTCAATCCCCATTCGAGCGAAGATTTCTGCCTAACGCAAATAGCAAATAGTCAGAAAATCTCGCGTTTTTTCGTTCGCACCTCATAGAGGTGCGAACAAAAATCTGCGAGGTTTCAGTCCCGTAATAGACGGGAAAAAGCGCACTTCGCGTTTTTTCCCGTCTTCNGGCTTATATTTGGGTTGGCTTATACTCAAGTATATATGGTAATCATAATTTTGCTCAACTACTGGTACTACTAGTAAAATGTACCCAGCCTAAAAGTGAGACAAAGGTCAAATTTTAAGTCCAGACCACTATCAAGTCCAGACCTGCATGTGAATGGAATTCCCATTCAGGTCTGGACCGGTCCATTGGCATTCACTGGTACGACTGGCTGCATATGAAGGACCGTTACTGGGGAGAGGGCAAGTGACATGACCAATGAGTTCTCCTGCATTGGGCTCACCTTCTCCAAACCCTTTATCCTAAAAGTGGAAATCAAGGATATGAGATACAACAAAGTGATTAGCTTAATCCACTTGTTCTCTTGGGGGATCACTATCACAGGATGGAAATCCTATTATTATAGAAATAACATAACCTATCCCTGCAGGCTCCTCTAGCATAGAAGAAGCACTATTGGGCATCATAAAATAGGTAAGTTTTTTAAATAATGAAATTCCAAACTTCTTCTTATGTACCTTCCAGCTCATCAGAGAAAATGGTCTCATCGACATGGCCTTCCAGGCCTTAGTCAGTAAAGCCAAATCGAACAATGTCAGGAAATTTCCATCTTGAAAACCACTATATTCCCCAGCAGATGGATTTATGTGAATCTTTGTTGGTGGTAATCTGAACGCCACCATTTTTCACAGCCGGGTCTNTTTACTCGGGTCCTCCCAGGTCGGATCCAGGTCTTCCGTAGTCTTAATGGGCAGACACTATTCTTTAGTGTAAGAAAAAAAAGCACAAAACTAAATCCTGGGAACATGAAGCAATTTAAACGGCTCAATCGGGCATCNAGAAGGTCACTGCTCACTGCTAAGTAAGGACATAAACCATCTACTACTTCTCCAATTACCAGTGACAACAAAGTCAATTAAAGTATAATTGAACAACAAAGAAAGCATAGAAATGATGGTCATATAATCAAGGAATTGCAAATAACCACATATTGTATTTAACGTATACAATTATTCCAATCAATTGTACCTCTAAACTTTTTGTATTTGTCTTTAAGTCCTGTGCAGCGCGGGAGAGCCGGGATAGTGAAGTGAACCTCCCTGACACTCCTCTCTCAGACGGATCATGTGACCGCATAAATTCATCCTTACCCCTCCCCAATCCCTAATTTGGNTGGGCAAAGAAGAAAGATCGGCTTGTTGTTACGCCCAAGNACATCTGCTGAACACATGTGCGCAAGAGCACATTTCCAGGAGCCGGGGCATGGACCGAAGTCTGAATCCGACCCAACATACAATTTACAGACAAATGGGTTAAGGGTGTACGGCCATGCCTTTTTTAAAGCTCAAAGAACAATCAAAACACCTATAATACAATATAAATACATATGAAAATTTGCGCAATACTTTGCTATTCAGTCACAAAATAATTACAACAATATTATAGTGTTGGGTTAGCAGTGAGTTCTCATTATTAAATAAAACTGTGTTAGGTGGAATGTTAGGTGGATTGGGATTGTGGATTGCAGAAATATTATTTAAATCGCACAGTATGAGCCAGGTTGTGGATCTTCTCTGTGCGACACTGTTCCAATGAGCGATGCAAGTGTAGAAGTAAAGGTGGGAGTCAGAACACGTTAGCATGGCATTCAGGAAACTGAAATGTAAACTGCCAGCATTTCAAAGAAGAAAGCTGTTCCTTGTTCTTCACATAACTTTTTCAATGATTCAGGCAGCATTGCGATGGCAGCTGTATTTTTGCACTTGTATCTGTGTATGCAGCAGAAGTGGAGACTGGTGGTATCCATAGGAGAGGTCATTCCCCATGTTCGAATTGACCCTACCTTAAATTTTCAACATCTGTCCTCAATTAATTTAAGGAAGGTTTAGAATATCTGGATACAGTGTAAAGGCTTAACCCAGTCCATATTGAAACATTTAAATCACTCCCCCCATTGGAAAGGCATCCAGTGCACTCATGTCGTACACCCACATGTTGTAAGTCTGGATCAAGGACTTTGTACACAACTCACTTTAGTACATATAGTGGACAAAGTTCTGGCGGATTAAAGTAATTATTATGCAGTGTATGGTTGGCTTTAAAGTGAGTCAAAGATGAGGTATGACACATTGTATAGTTATCAACATCAAGAAAATAGGATTTTGCTTAGTAAGTGCTAAATATTTCACCAACGTGAACTGCAGTATCAATGAAGACACAAAAATTATAGAACTTAAGTCACCTTTAGCTCTATAATGTGTGAATAGAAAAAGGCATAATCATTCAGACAAATCATATTACTCCATTTTAATAACATATTCCAAGAAGTCTGTCATTTTTTTGTAGGGTCTGACCATTTACTTTAATGACTGTGACATAGATTAAGAATTCATTTCATGGTTCTGCAAACAGGCCATGAATATAGCACGAAATACGAGAAAGTACTTGAACATGATTTTTTTAGTTATTGAATATGAAATCTTTTCTTGTTATAATTATAGCATTTCTAAATCATGTTAGAATGTGGCAGTTTAAATGTTATTTTCATAACAGACTCTGCAGTGAGATACTTAGTTTGTCCGTCGAGAGGTTAGCCAGATATGCTCAAAATATTTTGTATGTGACGTACATCATTTTTATGTATTTTATTGTTTTCTTTTAACATTCAACATACTTGGAGATGCTTTAATACTATTATCCAGGTGTATATATAAAGAAAAGAAATTCATAAGAGATAGTTCTACAACACAGTACACAAATAACTATTCCTATTGGAAGAATGTGTAACTTCACAGAATTGTGTACAGATGGCCATTCACTAGAACGATGATCGGTTATACATATGCATGATCCACAGTAATATGGAATAGTAACAGTGGAACAACTTTCTTTTTTTTTTGCAAAAGCGTAGAAGAATAAAGAACAACTCACTGCCGACTAGGAATGAGGGCCAATAAACAACAAATTGGTTGTAGCCTACAACAGGCATGACTGTGTCAAAGAATATCAGGACAGGGACTGGACTTTAGACGTTAATAAAATATAATGTCTGTTGGCTGTTTGATCCCTGTCATCCCTCTTCATTGTTGGATCGCGTGTATTTAACATATGCATATACTTCCCTCTCAGATAGGGAATGAATTGGTGGTAGCAGTGGAGTGGTAAGTTATCTTGGTAATGGGAGTTACACCCCTATAGCGTTATTAAGACCCTTGCCTTGTGACTGGTTCCTGGTCTATCTCCTCCACTATGTCCATTATAATGTGATTTGTGTATGTTCATTGTCCATGACATGGCTTGTTTGATGTCTTACTGTTTTAGACTATTAGGATCAATGGTCATAAAAAAAACAGTAAAAATTTAGAAGTAGGGGGTTGGATATTTAGAATTTGCGGTATAGAAACATANAAAATAATAGTCCCCTTTGGTATAACAATAACACATGAGAGCCACATTACCAAAGACAAATTTCTGACCAAAGCCTCTATATTTGTCCTGGTACTAATTTTAAGCACTGTGTAAAGGTGGTAATTTTACAGATAGGGTATTGCGTAAAACTTAAGATAGAGGTCATATGGTGTAATTTTATACAACAGAGGGGTGTAGCTTCAGGTTTAAAAGTGTTTATTAGAATTAGTGGAGTGAGCCAATTTTTATCAGTGTAATAAATCTATGCACCCTTTATATAATCATTTCAGTATTCCTAGGTGTGATTTAATGGTTGGTGTGAGTGGGTTGTTTATGCAAAAAATGTTTCATACTATATAGAAAAGAAAATGAATAAAGGCATTCTATCTAAACAAATATCTGGGCATGACCACATCAGCTGCTAAATGATGTGACCTAGTCCTGTGTAGAAAGTCTATTGATTGCAGTCACAGACTTTTCAGAAACTGTCTGACAGACCGCAAAAGACATGGAAGAATCAATTAGCAACCAATGCATCAGCACAGGAAGTCCTAATCATAACTGCTAAATCCAGATTTATCATCCAGATTCTGAAGTGATCAAACTCTGATCAAAATATTCAACTAAATGATATGCGCTATACAATGAGTTTGGATTATTACAACTCTCACTCCAAGAAGCAGACTTTCAGGAGCCAGGGGCCACACGTAACTTTACGTGTAAGTTCAATAATACATAAGTCTAGATCCAGTCCTATGATTCCATTTGCATGCAGAACATGTGAGCATGTTGTCTGATTCGGGAATAAATTTCTGCTGCATATTTTACATTTTTCTTGAGATTCTGATCACTCTACAGAATTTATTTTTGCAATCATGTGCTTCATTGTGTTTAAGATTAATTGCATGGTGTGCTTATAGTACCTTTATTCTCTAATACTACTAACAGGAGTTTTAAAGCTAAGTATATAGACTGGCAATGTTCAGTACTCTAATCCTATCTGTAATCCTATCTGACGCTAATCCTTTAATGAGTGTCTTGCAGTTGTTCAGTTTGAGGGCAATTTAGCACATCTAATAACTGCGTTCAAAAGTATTTTAATGACTGCACTAGTAGGGAAATAATCTGTATGAAAATGAGCATTGCAGAAGCATGCAATTGTGGTGATATCCACAACCATAGGCCAATGCATGTGCATGAACATCATCAAATCAATACACCTAAAGCAATACAAGTTGTATATTTAGCCCACCAGTGAAATCCCCAATGCCACCCTTCCATCACATTTTACCATATGCCAAGATCATATGCAGTATACAGTATATATTGTGCATTAGTGTGAGATAATGCAAAAGGCATAAGCCTACACATGTCATTAAAAGGAATATATATGTATACATATAAGGTGGCTCTAAACATTTATCAGCTAGGGTGTAATAAGGGTATATTTAGGGTTGATAACTCTCTGGGAAACTCGAATTTTGGGAATTTTTATGGTACAGTCGGCTAATCTCTGCTTTCATGCAGTGACTTAATGTAAATTGTCTGAACACCCAGTCGTAACTATGCCCATCCATAGTATACTTATGATATATATATCATATAAGAGGTAAAGTTTTGGTGTGATTTGCTTAAATTGTGCCCTCATGTGCCCTCATGCCCCTGTGGGACTCAAAGTTATAGGCCCACCTACAGGGTCAAGGGCCAGTGTGTCATGAAAATGTTTTATAAATATAGGTAGAATTCAGAATTGTTTATATTATGTCCAGCGGTGCTGTCCCACTCCTGCTGGAAAGCCATTTGCAAGTCTAACTGTTCTAGAAACTAAGGCCACGAATTCAATTATCTGCAATAAAATAGACACATATATGTTTAATCCTTATTTTGTCTGTGCCTACTACTCAGATATGTGGCCGCCCCCTTAATGGCCTCTTTACCCCCGTAGAATATAAAGATGGAGGTAATATGACCTCCTAGGTCCCAAGGCTACAGGAAGATGGAGGATGCTCTAGAAAATGATGGACATTATATTTCCCCCCACATCCCTATGCCATTGATTTGCATACCAATTATTTTTAATGTGCCTGTCTGTAGCCTTAAGGATCTCTAAAATAAATCTTTTCACTAAGTTCATTAGCCTTATTTTTTTTTTTTTATAAAGCCCCTGTTAATGTCATCATTACTTGGTCTTATACACAATAAAAGGTTCATATATCTCTCGCTACCGTGTGAATGTTACCAGTATTTTTTCCCCATTGAGAAGTAAAGTAGGGCATTGGAAATGAAGCCAACCCTTTAATTGTCCTGCAGTGAATTATTCAAATGTATAATCTTAGCAAAATTTCAGCGCAGGCAATGCAAGTAAATACTGTGCATGTTTAAAAGTCATTTCCATAAGTAACTGCAATTTCTCTAGTGTTTGCCCCTGTTTAATGAGCTGAAATCTTGTTTGCATTCCTCCCAATTTCACAACGAAAAGCGACCAAGCGTTGGTACCAAAATTACACGGTCCAAATTAAAAGCTTACAAATGCTTCCTGGAAATAGTTAGAACATGTAAACTGGTCTATTCCAAAGGAAAAAAAAAATCGACATCTATATATGTGCATATACGTGGATGCATATTCCGGCTTATATTTAAAATTGCCTTAAGTGCACTGCACGAGTCTTAATTTATTTTAGACTTTCATTATACAAGTGCTACGGCCTTTTTTCTGCTTTTAGTTAAATGAACTTAATGGCAATAAATGCAAATGTCTCTAAGAGGAAAATAGTTAACATTTATTTATTCTTACTGTTGTCTCTTCCCTTGCTGGTGTCATTAGAACAGTTCGTTGCATCCCATCCGCTCCCATTATCTCTGCTATCAGAGCCACTCAGCACGACTCCTGCACGCCTAGAAGTGGTTTTCAGAGGCCCACATAGGGCTGGTACATCATCTCCCAGGCACCAGCTTAATGATGAGAAAAGGAGCAGTGAATGTGTCTGAGGAAACAGAGAGAGGGGGGCGCAAAAAAAAAGATATATTTTCTCTATTGCAGCTTATGTGTGATGTGACCATGTTTGTCAGGCTACGAAGGTGTTATGAGCAAAGGTAGACTGCCGTCATGCTGCTAATGGGGGCAAGGTATTGTGCTGTGCCACTCTGCAAGGATTTTATTACAAAGCAGTGTGTTCCTGCAAAGCAACAACAAACACAACAGGAAAAAAAAAGTTTGAAAACACATTTTAACATCATTCATTGGCTACTTTACTGGGTTCATCATAGTATTTTCAAATATAAGTAAGTGGTAAAGAAGTCTCAGACAATTCAAAGACAAAAATCTGCAACATTTCCCAAATATGTTTCTATAGAGGAGGATATTTAAAGCAATAACCACTGAAGTATTATCATTTCACACCTATAACTTTAATATGTGTGTTACATATGTGTGTTACATATGTGTGTTACATATGTGTGTTACATTCATACAGGGCTCCCCGAGATTCAGATGAGTGTTGGCATAGTATATTGCAGAAATACATATATNTATATATATATATATATATATATATATATATATATATATTTATATATAGCTTTTGGATGCTTGTAAGTACTAGATCCCTTAACATATCACATATTAGATTTTTTGTTGTTTTATTTCATTTAATGTCAGTGTTTTGATCCGTGGTATAAAATGTGCTATGGATTTATAAATGCTTTGCATTTATTTATTTATTTATTTTTTGCATATATGAAGCATATCTAAAACTGATAATTTGTATAATGTATTGCATCTGTAATCTCCTTTGTGTGCTTTGGTTGTATCCAAGCTTTCTTTGGTGTCACACATAGTACATATTAATCAGGGCATTTCTCCCAGTATCCCGGGAGAGTCTGCAATTCTCCCGGGACCAGGGCTGAAGTCAATGACGGAGTGACTTGATGACATCAAATCCCAACCATCCATAGTAAAGTATGAAGTACTTGCCATCTAGGTGACAGAGCTTCAGGTGCGATTTGGATGAATCGGGAGGGATTAATTTAAAATTTGTCAAGCCTCATATTAACACAAGTACTTATCCAAAATGTTATTCTCTGACTCAGATAGTGGTTTAGGGGTCAAACTTAATATTAATAGATTCAGGTCAGTGGTCAAAGTGGAAATTTAGAAGTNAAGGTATGGACAGTTAGAAGTGGCGGTATGGAAACACTGAGTATAATAGAAGTCAATGAAGATTTGTAGTTTTTCAATTACATTGTTGGGAGAAGTTCCGTTATGGCATACCGCCGTATACACCCCCACTTCGAGCCCTGATTCAGGTAGGAAATCTTTGTGACCCAGTGCAGCGGACAGGTGCAGTGCTTGTGTGCCGGCTGTCCAGCACGGATGAAAGAGCACTTTGGAAGGTATCTGCATCATCATATTATATTAAAGTACTGAGAAGTAACAAATGGAACTTGTGATTTTGGTACTTGTGTTCAAAATNATTAATTTCCTATAACCTTTACAGTTGTTTCAAGAAATTTGTATTTACTGAAATAGACCATTGTAATTCCTATTTAGTATTTGCTGGAGCAGTGTAATTAAGACCTGTCTTAGTCAGGAAACTGTTAACCGTTGTGGGAAAAAAAAAGCCCAACATGGCTGTTAATTAGAAAAAGTTGACATTGTCTTCTAAGATAAATTTTCTGCTGAGGTAGAAAGCTCTTTACTGCAAAGTTGCACACAGCCAGGCCTATCCCTCAAACTCCCCCCTCTTCTTCACTAGCATCATTTACATCGGTAATTAGTTGTAATTCTGCAGTGCTCATTAGAGAGGAGCTGGAAACNTATCAAGTAGTGCAAACGCAGTGGGATAGTGGCACATAAGGCTTAAGAGAATTAGATATCNTAGCGCATGTCGTATAATAAAAATAGACCCACTATTATCCATAATTTCATGAAAAAGATGGAAAAGTCATTCTATAGAAAATGGTTACTGCTTAGATCGTCAGCTTTGGGGAATCACCAAGCTCCTGCATTCAGTATTATTGTCAGTCAGTGAAAATGTATGTAGATAGATAGATAGATAGATAGATAGATAGATAGATAGATATTTATTTATTTATTTATTTATTTATTTATTTTTAATAACATTAATTCTAGAGTTAATTATTTACACATAAAAAAATAAAATGAAGTAATAGTTCGTCAAAGGTTAATCCTGCTATTGTCCCGTTAAATATAGAAACATAGAAACTGACGGCAGATATAAGCCACATGG
>JABWIB010019779.1:0-11295 GCA_016617825.1 Platyplectrum ornatum
ATTAATTACAGGCAGAGAGGAAACACACAGATCTAACCTTGTAATACTCCTAGACCAGGGCAAACATCACCAGCAATAATAATAATTATAATAATAATAATAATAATAATCGTAATAATGAGGATAACAATTATCAAAACATTTATTAAAATAATCATNATAATCATCATAATAATAATCAGAATAATAATAATAATAATGATCAGAATAAGAATTATAAGCTGTTAGTTTTGGATGTGGATCTTTGCGGTATGTTCTTGTATGTGGTAATGCCTG
Source organism: Platyplectrum ornatum (assembly GCA_016617825.1). Lineage (NCBI taxonomy): Eukaryota > Metazoa > Chordata > Amphibia > Anura > Limnodynastidae > Platyplectrum > Platyplectrum ornatum. The sequence continues at coordinate 277 of JABWIB010019779.1, forward strand.
GGCAGCTCAGGCCATGCTCTGGTACACCTGTCAGTGCCTACATAGGGTTCTTTATACGCACTTATTAAAGACATTTACCAGGAGCTAATGAAGGAGGAGTTGGGGGCTGCCAGATTGCTTAATAGGTTTTTTCTGGCATTGAATAATGGCCTAAATTTACTAAACTGCGGGATTGTAAAAGTGGGATAGCAACACATGTTTGGCCACACCCCAGTTGCACCCCAGTCCCGGTAAGAGACTATAAGAGAGCCATGGCATTTTATTACTTTATTTTACAGAATGTATAAACATTTCCGACGTGAGCCTCTGCCTCATAAAACATAGAAGTCTTATAGCTCATCTGATTCTTTCCAAGAGGCTGTAACGTCTCTCTGCTTGTTACATGATGATAAATCACAGGATTAGTAATGTATNTATGTAATGTGCAGATATATGGATCTTCACTGCGCCTTACCAATGCTGCATCCCAGGACAGCTATATCTCTGCCAAAGGCTGCCCCCTAGTGGTCNTTTCATCAGTGACATAATGGAAACTGCTGGGAACAGCCGTGTACATGATACATGTATTGCTTATGGGGTGGCAACCACATCATCTTCATTATCCCACCTACCTGCAGACTGGCTAGCAAGCCCCTGGACAAACCATGACATTTTTTTATCATCATGCCCTTGGGGCAAACACTGATTCTTTCTTGTACAGAGGGTGAGACAGACCCACATTTTACCACGACTGGTTCCTCAGTGCTCCATTGATGATAATAATAATGTAATTGTGTTTATTCATGTCCCTATCTTTAACCATAAATGATCCTTGCACATAGAGCTAGTGTGGGGGTAATAATATTTGTGTCCAGATTATCACTGGATTCAGACCCGGATGTCCGCAGTTTGGGGCCGCGAATGTGTATGCGTCAGGGATTACAGACTGGGTGCATGGAGTTTTGCAAAGGAAGACGAAGACATGTATTAGCTGGACGGTGGTAGATGCAGAGGAAAGTTGACGAATAATTATAACAGTATCCAAAATAGGATCCAGTGTCTAGGATNAGTATGGAGGTAGTACCCTATGATATGGAGATCTGGATCCAGTAACATGACTTTTACTTGGCTTTGGCCGCCCTCACAATCTCCACTTTGCTGACATCTTCCTTATGACATGGCAACATCGCTAACATCTTGATATGTCCAATAGATGAATCCTCCTTGTAGATAGCGCTGTCTTTCATGTCGGGGTGACTGACCCTTTCTCATCCATATTTATTTGCATTTCTTAATCCTCCCTGCAGGGGCGACTTCTTCCTTCACCAGGAGCTCAGAGGGGGAAGATCTTGATGAAACGCGCTTTGTGATGTCCAGTCGCTGTCTACGCGCCTCGTCCATCCAGATTCAGGATAATGCGGGGATGTGGTGTCCAGTGGCACCCTGGATTATTCCACTTGATCCAGAGGTGGAGGGGTTATCCAGGTGCATCATCCCTCATCACCGCCACATAGATATACTCTATACATCAAGTGTGACGGCAGCCTCCGGGATCTGTGCAAATAATTATCTGGAATAACAATTAACCAGAATTCCACTAATTAGTCATAGTGGTAATTGGCTGCCTCTAGGTCAGAGATGACATTGCTGGTGACAGTGGTAAGATAATATTAAGATGTGACTTACGCTGGGGGCTCCACGTGTATTATTCTGTCAGGATGTGTTGGAGATGGTGTGTGAGTGTCATTAATGGAGGAAGAAATCAAAATATTATAATATCGTAATATTGTAACATCATAATATCATAATGACGTGAAAAGACAATAGTGTCATATAACAATATTGCAATATCATAATATCATCATATTGTAATGTCATGATATATTATTGCTACAGATTTTACATTTAACTATTATTTTTTAGTATTATTATTTTTGACCAATCGTCTACATTGTTCATTTCCTGTTGGTTGCTAAGCGTACAATCTATTGTCAGTCGCTGTGTCCTTTAAGATGATATTAATCAAATTTAGGACCTTACTTATTGTGACTGGAACATATAAACAGCAAAAGGCATAGCACTCATACACCATGCTACCAGGCTGTAACACAGAAACCATATTAAAAAGGGAACACAACATTTATTGATATTGTTCATTTTAAGAGCCTGTGCTGTGTGCTTTGAGTTCTGTTTAAGCTGACAATCACTCTGCAGTTGCAAGAGGCCTTCTACACCCTCACCCGCTTCACCCACTCGCTGCACCGCTACTGGTGTTGCCTATGTATCGTGCAGAGCAGACATCCTGAAGGTCACTGGTTATGGGTGACAGTAAGAGCCTTCTAAATAGTGGAGGATGCTGGTCATGGGTAGGGAAGACTGGCATCTGTAATCCTCCCTGTCATGTTTACATAGTGGAAAGATGCCTCTCATTGATCTATGGCTCCCTCCAAAATCCCCACTGACCGCTGAGGAACGCTAAGCCAGGATTCATCACACTTAATGAGGACAGGCCGAGCCAGAGCAACAACAGGTTCAGGTCTGCACCAGACATACCATGTTAAGTATATTAATATTGATTATTATTATTATTATTATTATTATTATATTTCTTTGCAATGCATTGTACACAATACTTTAAGTCCAAAATAGGCTGTGGCGTGTCACCCCTGGACTTAGACCTGTGACCCATAGCTGCTGCAAATATTGCAATGNTTATCAGCAGACACTTCAGATTATAGGGTTATTAGCAAACACTTCACTAAATTATAGGGTTATCAGAAGACACTTCACTCCATATTATATGGTTATGTGCGGACACTAAACTCCAGATTATTGGGTTATCAGCAGATACCAAACTCCAGATTATAGGGTTATCAGTGGACACTTAACTCCATATTATAGGGTTATCAGTGGACACTTAACTCTAGATTATAGGGCTATATCAGAAGACACTTCAATACAGATTATAGGGTTATCAGTGGACACTTCACTCTGGATTATTGGGTTATATAAAGGCACTCTGGAATATAGGTTTATAAGGAGGTACTTCACTTCGGATTATTGGATTATATGAAGACATTCACTACATATTATTAGGTTTTCAGTGGACATTTCAGTCCAGACTACAGGGTTACAAGCGGATGCTTTAATCTGAATTATTGGAACTATAGGGTAGAATCCTGAAGGGGGATACACAAATATAGAGTGAACTCCTCACCATTCATCCTGGCATGCCACAGCGTCCACCCTGAGACTGTAAAAGATATAAATGGACGCATTTCACACCTATGTAGATGTTGAAGGGGGTCAGTTGTTCATGCCACTAATAGTAGGGGGGGTGGTGCGAGCTCCTATCTGGGTTATTATATGTGTACAAAGGTTATTACATGTATACAAAGTGTATATAACAACATTACAGTCACACAATGAGGGAGCAGAGAGGCTTCCTAACTCATACATAACACTCTAGTTCCCAATTATAGAGAAATTGAAATAAATAAACCTATAAAGTGACACGATTTCTCTGTATTGAGTCTGAAATAAACGATTTCTCCCAGCGCCACACGATGGTTCAGTGTCATATACTGCGCGTATATAATGTGAGGCTCATTCTCACCTGTCGCTCATTGTACTGTAATTCATGGCAGATGCGCCACGAGTCCCTCGGATGAAACATGGATAAGCGTGTTTATTACATATAGATCTCAGACTGTCAGAGCGGGAGTATAGAAATAGCAGCCAAAAATCAGATTAACAATAAAGCAGAACTATAACGTTCCCTGCAATTAAATGTAAAATATGTCTGTGATGAGAATACCAGCGAGAGATAGAGGAAAAGCAATATAAAGAGTCATTAAATCCAGCGCTGAACATTACTGTGTGACATAATGTAGTCAGCGGAGTCTGTTCTATGTTACTGCAGTAGAGTCGTGTGACGAGAGGGGGGTGATTGTGACAAATGCACCACACAGGGGGCACAAATGTACCCNGGCAAGGTGGATTGTGACTCTCAATCTCCAGGAGATGCATGACACCATGTCTCAGCAATAGGTTGAAGCCACTTGGCCTAGGANGGATTGATGCTGAAAAGGATGTCCTTCTGAGGGGACGCCTCTGAGGAGCCACAGAGAGAAGGAAGATACAGTTTAAAAGGTAAGTGAAAGAGCGACAGAAGGGAGGAGAGGAGCAGTGGGAGGGAAACGTAGATGAAGATTGAGGGTTGGAGGCAGCATAGCACAGCCTCTTTTCCTGAAAGTCCAGTGCACTCACTCACTCACTAGGAAGTAGCAGGGAACTCCTATGAGCCTCGACGGAAGAACATTTTGGAAGCACTAGATTAAGGGCTCATTCACACTCTCCTATTTATCACATATAAATACTGCATACAACTATCACCTGNACAGCGTGTATCATACCTGTATCACCTTTCTATAACATAGGGGTCTGGCACATAGACCTATGCAGTGATAAACAGCATTACCCTTCAGCAGAGAAAAAATATTTATTGGTAGTTATTAGTACAAAAATACTATTTCAAAAAATATTTTAAATATTTAACATTTTTTGTTCAAGAAGTGAAATAAAAGCCTGGATGAAAGGATCAGACACCGGCAGGAGCTGGGTTTTAACTCCATCGCCAGAAGCAAATTTTCTCTATCTCACTATATATAAGCTGACATAAATAACACTTTATTTTTATATTCCAGTAGATAGACCTTAGTTTGATGGGGCTGTTCCCATTAACCATAACTAGTCAAGGGACCTTTCATTGCCCTAACCTTTCGCAACCTAACCCTAACCTTACATTAAACTAACCCTACCTGCAACCTAACCCTAACCTTTCATTACCCTAACCCTTCCCTCCCCTCAAACTAACCCTAACCTTGCATTATCCTAACCCTCCTCACAACCTAACCCTAACCCTCCTTTCCCCTTAACCTTCCATTACCCTAGCCCTCCCTTTTCTGTAACCTAGCTCTATTCCTACCATTACCCTAACCCTAACCTACCATTACCTACCATTACCCTAACCCTAACCTACCATTACCCTAACCTACCATTACCCTAACCTACCATTACCTACCATTACCCTAACCTACCATTACCCTAACCCTAACCTACCATTACCTACCATTACCCTAACCTTCCACTTCCTGCAATCTAACCCTAACCTTCCATCACCCTAACCTACCCAGCAGTTTAACATTAATCTTCTCCTTATCTGATCCATCCTCTCTCCCTCTCCCTATATCCTAACCCTAACCTTCCCCTTTTTACGCTCAATCCCATGTCTGCAGCCTAACCTTCCCCTTCTCTGATCCATCCCTTCCATACTGCCATAAACTCCCCAGCTATGCCCCATTTCTTCCCGCATAGTATTAATAACCATGATGGGGTCTCTGTTGTCTCTTAAGGTGATATTTATGTTGTCCAAGAGAAGTCATTGGGAAAGTGAGATGTTGGGGTAATGAATGAGTAACTAAATAGTTTCCTATTCATGAATAAACTTTTGCAATACAAACATTTTCCATATAGACACATCTAGTTGTCGGGTGTCAGCATTTCTAAAATGTCATTTTCGATGTGGAGAATCCCAGGAAGATCAGCTATACGTCAGTAGCGGACTCTAATGGTGTCCACTGTATGAGGAGTATAAATTATACAGCGATTACTCCAGAGGGGTTAATAAATCTCTCGGGAACTCAGATCAGAACAATAACAATCATTCTGACAAGAGCATCACCATCAATGCGAAGCATAATAATATTCACAGATCAGTCCGCTGAANGGATGAGGATCATTCAGAGACGTGGGAATAAATAATCCGCTCAGGAAGACACACTAGACCAGACGATCAATAGCTGTCAATAAACAAATGAAGGCGAAAGAGAAATGGCCATGGTTCTCCGTACGTCATGTCCCAATCATCAATGTTATAACAAAACACATTTCATACATTAAAGGATAATGGACAGGATCCAGATATATGGGATGTGGGTGTGTTATGTTCCTTAAATACGTTTTAAGGTTCACATTTCATGTCCACACAGCTGAGATGGACGTGAAGTGTACAGAGAGCTCAGTTGGAGGAAGGTTCAATGATAATCTTGCAGTAGGCGGGGCATAAGTCTGGGTGGGTGAGACCGGACGGAGCAATGCAGCAGGGGGCGGGGCTTAGGTTCCGCAACTGCGTTAAAGACGCTGCCAGGGATCTATTGGTGAAACGAGACGCTTTACAGATAAGAGGAGGGCGAGGTGTTCTTACAGTAAGGTCAATATAGAGTCTATACAGGCTTTTACACATACCCTAGTAAGGACGGATGGCATTAAAATATANAGTTCACGGATCATATATTGCTTTAGTGCAAGAGGACTTACTATACTGGGAATTAGTTCATGCTACAGTATCATATATACAGCAATGGATATGTGTACAGAACCCTGGAAATCAGAGACTTCATGTGTACAGGATATAATATATTTGTGGCATTGGGTTCATTCACCATCCAAAAGGCCAAGAGAACCTGAGTAGTTCCAGAATTCAGTGGCCAATACGTCAAAAATATGTGTCTACCCCAGAAGGGGATGCAGGCTAAGGGGAATGGTGGGTTGGGGATAGGCTGCTTGGAGGCTGTGGAAAGGGGTTAGGGTAAGTCAGAGGGGAGGGTTAGGTACCGTTTGGCAGTAGGGAGAATTAGGTTTAGGCAGTGGGGAGGATTGGGATTAGGCTTCGGTGAATGGAGGGTTGGGGTATTGGAAGGGGAGCCTTTTTGGGAACAAAAATCTTACTTAATCGCTGTGGGAGTCATCAAACTCCGGCTGCCAAGAAGCCCTCTGTTGCTGATGATCTTCTGCGACAGTCCTGGCGAAAAAAGGCCTGTGGCAGCGGTGAACCACATTCAGCTTGAAGACATGGCTGTTTCTAGAGGTCAGACAGAGAAATCAAACATTTCCGTTGATGGTTTCCTTATAAATGAGAAAACACCATCAGCATCTCCTCATTAATATACTNCACCCCGGCATCTGATGGAGAAGGCAATTTACTCAGAGTATGGTCATTAACAACCTGGTCATTATTCATATGTCAGCGCTAATTAGTCTTGAAGAACACTTTTCTCGGCTTATAATCATGCATGGCGGCAGCCGAACATTTACTTAAATAAATTTGGATTTGCACCAAAATCATACTCTGCAGCCAGTCTGGAATCTGGTAAATNCTGGCCTATGTGTGAGTCCTGGGATATCGAAGCAGACATATTCTTTTCAGATAAGGATGGCAGGTGCATCATTTTGGTTACCAATGGGTGGTGAGAGTCTTATATTCGGAAAGCTTAGGGTTGACACAATGGTAGGAAATTCTTGATGATGACATTGCCTTCAGCCCTTGCTCNGGAGACATCTGGACACCAAATTTATAGGGGGAGCACAAACTATTTCTAGTTAATAATACTCGGGGGTAAAGAGTATAGACTTACCTCTGGACAAAAAGCTTTACAATGCTTGAGGGACCCAATGCAGAAAGTCCACTTCGGCTTCATCTTAGGTCAGAGTTGAGCTAGGACATAACCCATTACAACTCTAAATATGTATTTTATTTATTGCCTCCTCATTATCTTTTCTCAAACTCTTTGATTTACGGAGACAGATCAACCAAACCCCATTTACCATTTNACCCCATTACATTTGACAACTAGAGGTAGACATGCCAAGCTCCTACACTCACCGCCACCTTAGGATGGAATACCCAGGGACCAAATTAATCATTTAAACAGAGACTCTGAAAGCTGGGTCATGGATCACAGATGGATCTAGCTCAGTTATCTAGATGGTTTGGACTAATTTAATAAATTAGTTTAATCTACATTGGTCAATATCTCCTCCACTCATCATGTANCTGAGGAACCTATGTTCCAGGCAAATAGCACAATATAAAGTGTGTGTGTGGGGGGCTGGCATATTGTCTTCAAGTATGAAGGACGTCTTTGGNTCAAAACTGACCTGGTGGTGGTTCATAGAGTGAGACAATCTCATTAATAGGAAAGACGATTTGAAGAGTCACTTAGAGACGGATCATCTAATCCCTTAATTTAACATCTCCCCCCATCTCACGTAAAGAGCATTTCTATCAAGCAAGTGACAGGAAGACAACTTGTAATCATTTACCCAGACGGCTGAACCGTGGCGTTTCACGGGTAAACTCCTCCAAGGTGACGCTGGCAACTGTCAGCTCTGTCGGGTGTATTTATATCCTGGTGCCAATAAACAAAGACTTGTTGTACAAGAAGTAAAATTATCTGCGTGTTTCATCCTGGCAGCNCGTTTCCTCCTCGTCTTCCTCCTCATTAGCAGTAGAACAGGTATTAGATGTGAGCGGAGAAACATCTGTTGCTGGGAAAAGGATACATGGGGCCAGTAGCGCAACCACTGGAGGTTCGCTTAACTCCTGCATGGCTAGTCCATGAAAGACGTGACGCGGTATAGATGTCAACACAACAGAGGGGATTATTGCCTGGATTTAGATTGTAATGTAATGTGTTAAATATTATTGGAAGTTGTGATTAAAAAAAACCTTTTTCATGGAATCAACAAGNGACTATAAAACACTCCAGGTGTCATTTTAAGTGTCAATAGCGATGATGTTGTAAACATTTCTCAATGACATAAGTTGCTTCATCCATCACGGATGCCGTCATACAAGACCTGACTGGTCAGGCATACAAAATAGCAGACTATAAAAAAAGAGAAAAAAGAAACCCAGTCCCAACAAGCCAGGGTTCAAAGCCCAATCACAGCAATACAATCTTAATTCNAAATAACAGAGCCACAAAGATAAACTTGGTGATAAGGGCCACTCGTTCAAAGATTTATGGCGAGTGCTCATGGGCCCAGGACACTCTAAGCACTGAACCCCTGAAGTCAGTCATTCCAAAAAATTGACATCAGAACAGTAAACCAACTAGCCAATTAACTTGGCCAGGGCAAAGTCCTTCTCCTTCACTTCAAGTGACATTAATAACATTGACAAGACATGACTTCCTACTCAGACTAAGGGCTCCATTCCTTTTTTCCCAGGAAACCACTGCACATGCACCACNACTGGATCTCCGATGGTACTTCGTTGTACATCATATTAGTAAGTATAAATGGTAACTATTAGCTGCACCCCTTGGCTCAACTGCCCCAGCGAAGACTCTTAATCGGCCTACTCTGTGTTCTCTCTTGGCCCAACACTCTGGCCACCAAATGTGTATGTACAGAGCCACTCATGCATGGAAGCAGGTCCAGTTCCTCCTAGCTCACGGGAAAGAGTGCATACATACCCAACTNTTTCCATTCCAACAGGGCTGTCCAGATTTCAGTATGTAAAAGNGACAGGGTTTGGACAGACCTGTGGTGAGGTTTGTGCTGCACCAGGAACAGGGAGGTCCCNTTACACAACCTACAATCTTAGATTATCTGCTGGTAGCCACAAGACACTCCTNTGGAGTTCTTCTGGTTTCGACTTGTAGGAGTATTTAATGATGTGATGCGATGGCACAATGTTACGCTTAGGATTTTTATATTCACTGTTACACTGTTTGNGATTTCTGCTTTAAACTTTTTTGTTCCCCCAAATCAATGTCAACTTTAAATGCAAACCTCCAAAAATCACAGAGGGACCCCTGTCCTCCATACTGTGGGGTGTGGGGTCTGTATACATGCCCGGCACAGATGGCTGTCCTGTATTCTATTAGCACAGAAGTGCAGAGAAGGGATTTTTGGAAAAGTGACGCCGCACATTTGCCAACAGTTAAAAAGCGTAGTGCGTATGCCGGCTGCAATCACAATGTACGGTTATCAACTAATTCCACAAACGCGTTGTTTACTCCGATGGGCATGCAATACACATTTGCTATTTTTTTTTATATCAAATGAAATTTAATTATCAGCTGTTACCGGGCAGATGGTCGCCTCTCAGATGGTCCCTGGTCTTATTGAGCCTCTAATTAAAATGATTTCTCTGCGCACTCACCTACGACAGTTTCCGAAANGTTTGCGGGTGAGGCCGCGCTATGAAGCGTGAATAATAAAGGNTGTGAATGGGTAAACAGACACTGGNTAAGATTGATGCCTTGAAGTTACACAGTTCTAATTAAGAATTAACAGCTCCGCACCCTCCGCCTCCTCTGCTGTCCTTGGATGGTCTTCTGGAGCTTTTAGCGGTGGGTAACGATTTTCGCTGAGCGTTTTTTCCCCCTCATTACTTGAAAGAGGTGATTATACATAAAAAAAGGCGAGTGAGGGATATTTATTGATTCGGTTTTTAATGTGTTTTTCTCCGTTGCTTTGTTTTTTACTTGCTCTTTTGGAAAGGTCACCCAGTGCCCTCTTCAAAATACAAACAAACCCTTAAAAATGATCTCATTATACGCCGCCTGTCGAATCAATAAGAGTCGGAGGCTGCCGGAGGGATAGCGATGTCTTCATCTGCGATGACAGGTTTAGCATTCCATGGCGGATGTGAGGACACGGGTCGGGCGGAGCTGAGGTTGCGACAGTCTTGAAAANAAGTGTAAGTTTCGACGCGATAACACAGACGGAACTGGAGAAGTGATCATAAGCCAGCAGGTGTAGCCTAACTCGTCATGATCTTCTACTGCGTATGTTCAGAAATCAATATGCGCACAACTCTACTTGCGTTGTGAGGGGTGTTGTGGGAGGTAATGGGTGGAGGGACAGGGTCAATGTACATCAAGGACCTGAGTGCCCCCGATCCACAGCCATGTACACAGATGTAAGAAAGGACTGTTTGCATTGCAATATTTGCAGCAGCTATGGGTCACAGGTCTAAGTCCAGGGGTGACACGCCACAGCCTATTTTGGACTTAAAGTATTGTGTACAATGCATTGCAAAGAAATATAATAATAATAATAATAATAATAATAATCAATATTAATATACTTAACATGGTATGTCTGGTGCAGACCTGAACCTGTTGTTGCTCTGGCTCGGCCTGTCCTCATTAAGTGTGATGAATCCTGGCTTAGCGTTCCTCAGCG
>JABWIB010019846.1:0-11915 GCA_016617825.1 Platyplectrum ornatum
GACCATGAACATGAATATACAATAAAATAGGCATTTTCTCTCTGCTAATATCTCATGTAATACATAAAATATTATCCTATATTTTATAATGTTTGATTCCTTTGTTTTGGACTTTGACAACACACACTATGGCTTCTCTATTCACGACGTATAATATATCTCCAGTTTCTCTATTCAGGTCCTATATCTCCAGATACGCCCTGAATAGAGAAGACAGAGTGTGAGTATAATCTGCAAATAAAGAAATTAATTTGCACAAAGTTTCCACACTCTCGTTTCATGTCCGGAGCTGTGTGGCGCTGAGAAGACGTCTGTATGCATATGGAGAGTGTGTTATTGTAGCTTTGATGAAACCAGGAGAAAACTTATGAGAGGCATTGATTGGTGTTATCGCATGTTCAGAGACATCGGAGACCCAGATTGCGTTTAATCATACAGTCTGGATAGTGGAAAAGATTTTTAGTCCCACAAGAGAGAACTTTTGTTGGCACTACTTTTTAAGTGCCTTACTCACTTACACTTTATTTGTTGCACAATGTGCACTAGATATATTTTCTCTCCTTTTATGAGGGGAGGACATCACTTACCTTCCAACAAAGATAGAAAAGGAAGATCCACTGATTCATGTAGGACTGATAGGACTTTGAGACTGACATTGCATGTTTCTACAATGTTTATGAACTTGATGAATTGCATTATACAAGGAGATTATTAGAGCTATAGTCTTGGGATAGGGCACCCCAGAGTAACTTATATGTTTTGTATATATTTAGGTGTTTATCCTTAGTTTACCTTGGGGTAGCAGCTTTTTGTGTTAATGCACGGCCTCTATTTCTTTTGTTTGTTTTTTTTAATCGACTTTTCCTTGGCCTCCGGTGCCTTCCCGTTGGGGCAGATGCTTTGGTCACCATCCATTTAGCTGAAGCAAAGGGCCAACCCTCTCCACTAGCGGATCCAGGTCCTTCTGAGTCCTTGGAGGTTGCTGACCGCTTGCTACACAGGGGCATCCTCCATCGATATCAGTCCAGATTCTGGCTTAGTCCCCTCAGGTCACATGTTGAGAGACAAAGGCCTGTTCTACAACCGGGGTGTCTACAACAGGAGTGTCTTGAAAATTTCCGCACGCTCTGTCTCAAACTACAAAAGTCCCAGAATGCTTTGTCAGGTATCAACTATGCATGCAGTTAGCGCATACTGGGACGTCTAGTTTGACCATACCTGGAGAGACGCAGTTTGTCTACCTCTTGTATAGGGTAACAGAGGTCAGAGCTGCCTTATCAAATTGTACCCAACAATTGCTATGGGGCAATATATTAAATATATTAGATGGACACCATTTTCCAATGAATAATCATTACTCTCCTGCACTACACTGACCCAGCACCACAATACCAAACACCTAGGACCTGATCCAGAGTTTCATGCAACTATGAATAGCATGCAGGGGAGAGGGGTATGCAATATGCCCCTCTCCCCTGCTGCCTGAGATGCAAGCTCAGATACTCCGGCTTCTTTACCTGGAGCCTCTGTGTTTTGAGTGTCAGCAGCTGCAAATAGTACTATGCTAATAGGAATATATTTTGTCAGTGCTTGAAAAACCAGCATTAACAAAATATACTCCTATGGCTTTCATTCATAAAAGCCAGCATGGCACTATGGTGGCTTTTATGTGCATCAAACACTGCTGACACTCACATCGCCATAATAAAATTTATATGAAAAAAACACAAAAAAATTTAAAAATAAAACTTTTATTTAAAAAAGACAGCTTATAATATTCCTTTTTAACATTCCAAGCCTTTTGGAAGCAGGTAATTGTCCCCCTTCTTACTCACTAATTAAGCACTAATTAACAGAGCTAATCCCTTGCAAAACCGCATATTTAAATGATCAAAGGGGCCCCTTCTCTTATTTAAATATGCCGGTTACGAATACAGACGGATGTGTCACTTGCGTGCACGCCCATTGACTAATTTCCCAAACAGTGCATACGCAGATTGGGACTGGTTTCCAGGCGGATGCGCCACTCAAGATCATTGACTAGCATATGTTAATTAGCATATGTTGTTATCTAGTATATATATATATATATATATATATATATATATATATATATATATCACAAGTTCAGCATATTGCCCAAAAATACTACTTTCTTTATGGTTAGAAATGTCTATTTGATTGTTACCCTTATTTATATTTATTTTGTTTCCATTATAAAATAAACTAACAAACTAAACTCTAGTCCATAAACAACAGAATAATCCAGTACTATATACCAAACATTCTGTGCATCAATACTGAATCACAAAAAAACTGTTATATAAACTGGCACTGTTAATTGTAAAATTATGTAAAAGTGTTGTAAATCCAAATACAATAATACACAATAAATAACTAACACAGATATAATCAATAAGATAAACATTAATTAGAGGGAATTTGTAGCTTTGTAATATATTGTGCATATAAAATACCAGCATAATCATACACTTTAGTTATGTATATTTGAGTAGGTAATCCCCCTCGAAAAATGGGGAAATAAATTATTCTCTGTATTAGGAAAATAGATTCTAATGTGTGTCTTACCTAGTTATAAATCATGTCAAAATCCCAAATCCAGTGTGTCAACATAGTCACAATAGTACATTGACATCTCTGTTAATGATTATAGCTGTTGTTTACTAACTGGAATTTAGGAAGAAATTCGCAAGGACAGCCAGGAGACATTGACCATTGCCTTTTAGTCACTTACAATACATTTATGACATTTACTTGATCGCACAACATGCAGTCAAGTAATGAAAGCTAAACTGTGCAATTATTGTCACTTTTCAGTGTTTTTTTAGTCTGATTAAGTATAATTGTTCTAACGAAAGAATTTGGTAGGCACAGATTTGAACATATGTCTGATGACGTACAGTTTGCGCAAAAACATTTGTGTGCAATTTAGTACTATCCAGTCCTGTAAGTCACTGCACACATGATTGTGTGTTGTGTTGTGAAAGGTGTAGGAGTAAATACATAGTCAATCCACTATAAATTTTATATATATATATATATATATATATATATATAATCGGGGTGCCTTATGGTACAGTATTTATTTACAAAAATATAAAAACCCTAATTAAATCATGTACCCAATAAAAATATTAAGGGGTGTGCCCCTTAACGAAGTTGAATGGCGAATTGCATAGGTGTGCAGACTGAGCTACTTGTGTTTATTCTTGTTCCACTTGGAGACTTCTAAATCATCCGTATGTACAGTATGCTCACCTGGACCCCGAGGGGAAACACTTTAAAGCCAGGATGAAGCAGACGCTACAAATTGGTGAAGTTACTAACCACTGTGGTTGTTGTTTTGATGCGCTTTTATACAAGACTTTATTCAGTATGCAAATAAGTGTTTTTATAATATGTTTATGTTTGTAAATAAATCAAGATACTGCACCTGATACTGTCTTTTTTTATCTTTACTGTTCTTTTAAGTGGTTCCATATCAAAGAGGACTAAAATAAGTGTGGAAGGGGTGAAGTGGCCTACACATGTGGGACCTGATGCTGGAGGAAGAGGCCTTTTTTTTAAATCCTGGACTTGTCTAATATCCCATTCACAGTACCGTGTTTCCCTGATAATACGTTTTTTTGGTACAAAAAACACTATAGGGCTTATTTTCAGGGTAGGGCTTATTTCAAGTCCTGCTTATATGTCCTCCCCAGTCCTGCAATGACTTACTGTCACTTACAATTTTTGGTCACTCAAGTCTGCAGACACGGGCATCTCTCCCCTTTCAGAGCACTGAAGACCCTCATTCCCCCCACCCTTGGGAGAGAGGAGTAAAGACTTCAGTGCAGTGAATTGAGTGGATCTCTGCATGATGAGCTGCATATGGCTAGAATATGGATATAGATACAGATATATATGTATGGGAGGAAGAAGGTTCTTATGTACAAGCTGACTGGACCTGTGGTGACTGTTGCTGCTACACAAGTGACAGCAGCTATCAACAGGATTAGGGGAATTTGGACTTCAGGCTCCTCACTCCCCCTGTAAATCCTGTTGATAGCTGCTGTCACATGTGTAGCAGCAACAGTCACCACAAGTACATAAGCACCTTCTTCCTCACATATATATATATATATATATATATATATATATATATATATATATATATATATATATATATATATATATATATATATATATATATATATATCCAGTCCCTAGTAATAAATAACCACCCTTCAGTCTGTCTCTCCTACTAACTGCATGCTGTTTCTACACACTGTCTAGACAGAGAATAGCTATATACTATGTATATATAGATCTACAGAGTTTTACTGGCATTGTTGTTAAAAGAGACTTTCAGAGACTGCACAACAAACACTATACACAATACTGTCTGTTTGTATTTGTAATCAGTCATTGGTAATCATTAACACATTGTACACGTTGTACTTAAACTCAGTAGTATATTTAGTCACACAAGCATATTCAGATTCCGAATGAGCTGCAATCTGTGCCATTGTATCATCTGAACCAGGTAAGTTTTCCCTTGTGTCCTCCATTCTTTGATAGAAGTTTTAAATGATAACCCATGTCTCAGTATTGCAGCAATTATTAAACAAATGGTTGTAAAAAAAATGCTCTGTTTATATAATAGCAAACACTAGTTGTTGCATTGTTACAATGAAGGGTTGTAAATGAACTTTGCATTATTGTTTGAAATATGTTTTTTTTTTTAGGAATATTGCCAAAACAAATCATTGGATGAACTGCTTTTAGTTTTTATTAGTAAACATAATTTTTTTATTTCTTTATTTATTGTATATTTTTTGTTAATAAAATATTATATATCATATGAAATGTATAGTATGACATTGACTAGACTAGAGGAAAATGGTGGGCTTATATGTTGAAATTGTTAGAAAACAATTTCAAGTTCAAGTTCTGGTTTTTATACCATTCATTAATAATATTTCTCAATATTTATTACAGATTTAAATTGAAGAGAACCTGAACTCTGCTGCTATGAAGCACTTTGGAATTTGTGGCTTTGTCATACAGTGGATTACTCTTTTCTCGTTTATAATATCCGCTCACTGTGAGTTTGTGGGGGCTACATTTAAAAAAGTTACCTTCTTTTTATTCAAACGTTAAATATCTCTGATAGTATATGGAATATTTAAGGACATCTGGCCTAATCCTGATAATAAAGACAGATGATTTGCGCATATGTGTGACACGGTATTTGTCCATGTGTTCGGACTATGCATGCCCAGAATCAGAAGTTCCATACATATATTTCTCAAACTTAAGCTGTGCACTTAGTAGAACAATATAATGCTAGTGTATATTGGTGCCGATAAATGGAGCGATTTTGCCATTTTCTGTCATTGGAACCATACACTAGAAAGATATTGTTCTAGTGTGAGTGCCAGGTGTCCCCTCTCAGCTTCAGCTTTGGTACAGGCTTCAGCTGGGTGAAGAGAGAGTTTCTTTTTAAATGGATGGCGCTGATGTCCCACGCTGCGGCAGTTGTTATTGTTCTCATATCCATTTCATCTAGAATTCTATTTCTATCTGGTGAGGGGGACCTCATTATAATGCATCATTCTAAAATATCCAGCAGTGGATCATGATCTGCGCAGGCACCATCTGATATGCTATCATATCAAATAACATCCATATAAACTCTTCCCATTACAACCACCACCACTTCCATACACATAAAGGAATTGATAGCACATAATTATGTTATCATTTGCTGTCTGATGTGGACACATGTGGTTTTCTATTGGATGGTGTGAAACCATATGACCAACTAGCTACTTCTGAATTATTAATACTCAAATTTCATTAAGTGGTCAAATGTTCATTGTAGCATGTGGTCATTTACTATACAAATGGTAACTATTTGAGGGTGGTCTTTAGCAGCAATATAAATGTATTTTACATTATGTTTTATTTTCTTTTGTTTTTTCAGGTTATTGCGGTGCACCTCCGAGCCTTCCATACAGCATTCTAAAAGAAGAGTTTACCAAGCAGGAAACATTTCATGCTGGGGCTACCGTGCAGTATAGCTGCATACCAGGATTCATTCGTGTTCTGGGAACCAGAAATACCGCCACATGCATGGACAATTCTAAGTGGACAAAGCCCGATAATTTCTGCACTAGTAAGACATTTACTTTATCAATAAATAAATAAATACTCAAGGACACATGTATAATTTGAATTGAAGGGGAAGCTGATGAAATATGCTAAATCCAAGTGATATATTATAACTTATAAAAAAAATATATATAATAATAATAGAGTTTAAAATGAGAATAATTATAATTCTGAATGCAGGACAGTATTAAAAGTTGTACTATCTGTCTCATCTAACATTAAACTGGGAAAAGTATTAATCTACCTTAAGATCATGCCTGGCAGAATATTTACTGAAGTCCCTGCATGCCCTCTTCTGTCCTCTTTATCTTCTAATTATTATACCAACATTTGACCAAAACCAGACCTCTCTCTCCCTCACCTAACTCTTCTTGTTCACTCCAAATAACAATATCATGAAAATGTAATCTGGAAATTATTATGCTGTGTCTTCTTTCTCACAGAGATATCATGTGGATACCCTGGTGATCTAGATAATGGATACTTCGAAATTGATCAAAATCCAGATACTGTAACAGGCTTCCTATTTGGAACAAAAGTAATATATTATTGTAACAACGGGTGAGTATGAAATAAAACATGCAGATTTCAGATTAGGAATTAGCCATTTGAATGGGCGGATTCTTAAGACCAATTTTTCTCAGTGTAAGAAGCATGTAGATCAAATCAAGGCCTATTTGGTGTATGTGTACGCATACACACTACCCTATCGGGATTAGTTTGCATAGCACCAAAGCCAAACTTATATTTCTGATGGCCAGATGGTGGGCAAGTGAGTGTTTCTTGTACAATGCAGGGCTCGAAGTGGGGGTGTATAGGGGGGTATGCCATACTGGCACTTTTCCCACTGATATAATTAAAAAATTACAAATCTCCATTGACTTATATTATAATCTGTGTTTCCATACCGTCACTTCTAAATGTCCATACCGCCACTTCCAAATTTCCACTTCGACTACTGGTACAATGTAAAGTAAAGGTGAGTCTCACTAATCCAGACTGCAGTACTGATCTACAGATTCAGTCCAGTGACGCATCTGACAAAGGAGACTTCTTAAATAGTGTATATTTGAAGAAGATAAGTTGGGTTAGTCCGGTGGTTCCCAAAATGTGTGCGTTGGTTCCCTGTGGTGCTGTAGAATGTTACTGGTGTCTGAGAATTGCAATTTTACTTCTTGTCCTTGTGATTGAGTTTGAGATTATATTGCTGACACACAGATAATGCAGCCTAGAACTTGGTGATCTATCCTAATGTAGGCTCTGTGATCCCTTTCCATCAAATTCACAAGACATAGATTATGGGTATATATGGCCCCTCGTATTTGTGGGGTTTTTTTAACATATACTTTATTAGCTGGATCCATAGTAAGTATCTATGTATTTATCTTATCTATGTATTTATCTGTGTAGTATTTTCAAGAAAACAGAAGGCACAGTCATCTCATGTGTCATTTGGGCCAAACATGTTCCCCTTTGTACCATATAACATACATTGTTGGATTATTATGTGAAAGAAGTACAGCAAATGATTCCAAATGGGAAAATGGAAAACATTGCCTGAGGATGAACGTGTGGAAGAAATGCAGGAATGAAAGAAATGTTTTTATGATAATTTTAAAATGTTATAATGTTTTTATAATAAGTATATAATATTGTATGTGTACAATATGTTGATTTTTTCCAGATACAAAATGATATCAAGCAGAAATCATAGAGTATGTCAATCAGACAAGACATGGAGTAATGCGGTTCCAGGCTGTGAAGGTAATTTGAGCAGAACTAAGTAAAACCATGTGAAGTTTTAGCCTTACAATACATTTGAATATATTTTGGCCATTGTTTCATTCTTATTATGTCTTTATAATAAAGAAAACCTTCTTCAAATTTCATTTACTGGTCAGTTCATTAATTGCACCCTTCCATGTCCTTCTATGAAAAATGGCAATTCACATTGTAAGGAAGGTAGATCACCTATGATTTCAGAATCCCTTCTAATATTTCAGATAGTGTCACAGGTCATATTCGAGTATATCTTTAAAATTAAATGGTTTTTCTATTTTCTTCATACCTTTATTAACTTTATAGTATTTAGAGCTCTATAATGGGGGATCATGTGTAGACCTATTATAGGCAATATCTGAAATGCAATTAAGGATTAGAGTTTTAACATGGTGTTTATATTCTATATGCACTAAGGGTCAGCTCTGTGATCACAAATATATTTAATGATCATTAAATTGTTATTATATTGTATAAATATTGTATTCATTGTATGAAATGTGATGTGTTTCTTTGTGTCGTCTGTCTCTAAAAAGGAAATCTAGGCAAAAGGCACAGATCAAATGTTATTAATGCTCATCATGATAATTCATTATCATTTGTCAAGACAAAAATAATCATGTGTCTGATGTTTCTGCTATGTGATCAGTTAAGTGGTTAGCTTGATTCAGAAACATTTGTGTTATTAAGTGTATGTGTGTATATATATATATATATATATATATATATATATATATATACACACATCAATAATTTTATTTTTTATTTTTTGTTATTTCTCTTTTCAGCTGTGATTTGTCCATACCCTAAACCAATTTCCGGTGGAACATTTCTTCCTGTACTGGAGACATATACTTATATGAACAGCATACAGTATATATGCAACAGCCCTAAAGCTGCCTTGTATGGTGAAAGCTCTACTTTCTGTACAGAGAATGGAACGTGGAGTTCAGACCCTCCAAGTTGCACAGGTTTGTGCTTTGATCAGTGGTGTAACTTCATTCTATATTTCATTCTGGACGCAAAATTAATATTGGTGTCCCCCACTTTCCCCATGCTGCCTCTAAGCCCTTTTATACTTTCAGATTCCTTTCCTCCAGTGGTGTAAGTCGAGTATTAAAGGGTACCTTCTGCACTCTTAAATAGCTTCTCTAAATAGGAGACCAGGAGGAGTGCCCTGCTCTCCTACATGTGGAATTTTGAAACATAATCCTTTGTGTAAGCCACAACCCATTGAAAGTATATTAAAGTAATATTTTTATTAGATAGATATAGATAGTATCTCTTAACAGGAGGCTTAAGATTCACATATTAAACATTTCAGAATCAATCATCATCGTACCACTAAAGCTGGCCATACACTATAAGATAAATTGTTCCAATCGTAAGATTTTTCAAGAGTGGGTAAAACCATGTAGAATTGCAGGGGGAGGTAAAATGAATGTCAGTGTGTGCATGCAGGGAGAATACTTTATTGTTGCATGTTGCACACAGATACTGACCAGTGTTACTGTTACACTGTTATTACACTTGTGCTGGAAACATCACCTCTCACCTGTAACACTGATTGTAATTAATTCAATTTACCTCCCCTGCAATTCAACATGGTTTTACCCACTCTTGAAAAATCTTACGATTGGGACAATTTATCTTATAGTGTATGGCCAGCTTTAGAGTCATACTAGAGTTATACTGTATATTAAATCATTCTTTATATTTATTTAAGCATATTAGTAATGAAAATGATTAAAGACAAGGAATGACGGAATAGATAATGGATTCTTCTAAATACAAGTGACCAGTTAGTGATGTTAGTTAAAAAAATGTATAATCTGACAGCAAAGTCGGCTCTATTTATTTCAAAATGGTCTCTAGCAGGATTATCATATTTATGGATTAAGTAGTATGCCAAAAGATATACTGAGGTCTTGTTCAGAAATTGATCAAATGGCCCCAGAGCTGTTAGGCACACGTGCTTACCACTGAACCACCCAAGCTCCTCTGTATGTACGTGGTCGCCTATGATTGTGGTTATTGGATAATTGGTCAAATTTACTTAAACAGAAGAATTTTACCTTTTTTGAAATTTCTTAAAATAATAATGAAATAACGGACATGTGTTTATTCACTTTATCTGTGCATCTGCAATGTTTACTGCGGCAATTATTTATGTGAATAGTAAAGTTAGAAATAAGAGTACTAGAGCTCCATTTATTATGAAAAAGTAACACTTTCTAGATTTCTATAGTAAGCACTGCCTCAGGTCTTGAGCTCTAAGCTACCTTTCCCCATACAGAGATGGTACCTAAGTTTCCTATGGGGACATCATGTCATAACATACAGTAAGTATTGCCATCTGAAGATGGTGACCCCTTTCCCCACCATATGCAGGGAAGTAGTTTCTTGTGTTCACCTGGCAATACTTGCGGCTGGAAAACACTACCAAGACTTGGTGTAAATGTAAGTATTAAAACATTTTAATTTGCATAGGTCAGGGTTGTTGTAATTAGTGATGATCATGGCATCTATATACCATCATATCATGATGTACAGATGATTTTATACAAGCATAGACCACTCTTTATCTAAGCTATATATCTTTTTATTTATAGTTGTGGAGTGCCCAGTTCCAGATGTCCCCAATGCAAGGAAAGTATCTGGATTTGCCCCCCCATACATGCTAAACTCTGGCATAACATTTGAATGTCATGATGGTTACATTATGCATGGACCAAGTAATGTCAAATGTAATATTCATAGTGAGTGGGAGCCATCATTACCCACATGTCAGAGTAAGTATTCACCATGAAAGTACAAAATATAGAACAGTACGTATGTGTTTAAGTATAAAAATAGATACATATATGAATGCATGGGTACAGGATAAATGGAAGTTTTTAGCGGCATGTTATAAAGAGAGTGGAAAATGTTCTCTTTAAATTCTGTTTAAATAAATGTAAAAAAAACTAGCAGTCTATAACACTGCCTCTTCCTTCCAACCCACATCTATTCAAGAATCCCTTATTTTCACTAATTCATTTTGGAGAATCATAGATCCTTTTATTTGATAAATGGTCAAAAATGCCCTCTATATATGGGGGCTCTGGAGATATTGCACTAGTCACCCCATATAATCCTGATTTGACTACAGTCGTCTTCTTGGTTTACAGACACGTCATCAGTCAGTGGTCTCATCCATGGCCCCCAGACACACCATATACAACAAGCCTCTTGGCAAGCCTGATGGTATTTAAAATAACAAATGGGAATTTCCACTTAATGGACAAATAAATGGATAATAAAACAGTTGCATGAGTGCTTGAAGCTTTAAAACATAACAATATAGTAATATAACAGTGGCGAGGAAAGTATTTTCTTGAACTATTTGTTTTCCAATCCATGATATTATTCTGTAATGTGTGTTTGCTTCCTTAGGAGCATTCTGTGAAATACCACAAATTATTAATGGAAAAGTAAAAGGAAATCCCCAATTCTTCCACAACAATAAAGAAATTGGATATCAAGTTGACAGCACAGTCACACTGTCATGTAATTTTTTATATTCCCGAAATGGAAAAAACCAGATTACATGTGGGAAAGACTTTGAGTGGCATCCAAAAATTCCAATCTGTGAAAACAGTAAGTAGATTGTATCATATATAAGATATTTCTCACTTTACATTTAGTAACTGTTTCATAAATAATGCGGAATATCCCGATAATAAGACACTGGGGTATATTTACTAGGCGGTGAGATTGCAGTGAGATTGGAAAGTGGGGATGTTGCCCATAGCAACCAATCAGACTCAAGTTTCATTTTACATACTGGAGAATGTGAACTGAAATCTGATTGATTGCTATGGACAACATCCCCAGTTTTCAAACTCACTGCAATCTCACCGCTTAGTAAATTTAGGCCACTGTCTTATTTTTTTTTTTTTTGGTCCAAAAAAACACCA
>JABWIB010019953.1:0-13363 GCA_016617825.1 Platyplectrum ornatum
GGCATGTCTGATTCTGCATAATACAAATGTTTCACATGATCAACTTGTGTATGGTGGTGAAATACTGGTATCCTTTCATTCTGTGACATCAGGTGACATCAGTTGTCTGTCCAGGGTGCAAGAATGTCACAGGTCTACTTTGATTTCAACTCAATGAACTTCAGTCAATTGTTACTTTAAGATTTTTTGTATTTGGTTTTGTGAACATTAAATGACTGAATATTGGACAAGACAGATATTCACTTACCTAGGCTGTCAGCACACCATTACTAAGATTTGTTGTGAGATGTTTTATGGAAACAAACTTGTATTAAGGTATCATGAGCTGGCAGTGTTTTTTTTGTTNATCCAATAGTGAAAGTCAGACAACAGGTGGCTCAGTGTTTTTTTTTATGGAAAATAATGCACCTTCCAACTAACACGAAATAAAAAGCAAAATTACATACTNTAGATAAAAGAAAAATACACAGAGTAAACAGCCAATTTAAAAAGCAACANAAAAATAAAAGACTATGGGGGAAATTTACTAAGGCGCGACTTGTTAGATTTAATATCAGCGCATATCAACACTTTTCTCTGTGAGTTGGCATCATGTTGATATATCACTTTTAGCAGTCTTTGGGATTTTTCACTAAGAAAAAAATGATAGTAAAATATTAGTATTTTTTAATTATTTGTNTCAGAAAGGTTAGATTATGAGTGGGAATTTGTTTGNTGTGTTTTTTTATTTGTTCAAATTGTAATTTTTAATTTGTAATAAAGGTATGTATGTTTAGTTTGCCTGTTTAGTTATATTTGTAGATGCCTTNCCATGAGGAGATGAAGAATGTAAGTCGAGTTGGTCCTATTCATATGGAAAAGGTACCTCTTTTTGAAATGGTAATTTCAGTGCATCACCTTGTCGAGTTGTGTCAAATTGGAAACTTGTAAATTCCATATTTGCCAAATCGACAACAAAGTTGACACGCATCCTTGTCAGAGTAAAAATAGCGGGTACTTATTCAGTATGTTTAAGAGTTAGTAAATGAAATAATGTCTATCTCTCAATGCTCAATGCTCCACAGCGATATAGCCAACTCAGAACTTAGTAAATTTCCCCCTATGAGATCCAGAAGCATTTTATTACTGTGCTGATACAAGGAACAGAGAAAGTCCGGCGCTCCAAACCAAACAATATATATCACTATGTGTCAGCACATACATATAGAGGAGGTTTAGTTCACAATATAGCTATATTGGGTTAAGCTCACCTGCCAAGCGTCAAGGCACCNCTTAACTTGCTTAAGTAAGTTGGGTGTTTTATGGCACTGGCCATGCGTAGGAAAGATGTTGCACAGAATTGTACATCTATACATTTGATGGGGCAGACCAAATAACTTTATTAGTATTAAAGGTGAACTNGGGAGGGGGGGAGACTGTGAGCGAATGCGGCGACTTTAAGACCTAAGATCTTAAACTTGGCACGTAAAAGGCCTGGTTCTAGTCAGAAAACTTTTACCTCTTTTTTTATCCTCCCATTCAACTTCCATCCCTAGTCAATCACAAATAAGTTATTTATTGTCCTCTGATAGTCATTTAAAAAAAATAATAATAGTCTAACCCAAAACCCGAGTGTTGTTCCATTTGTTCAGTATTGTGCACTTCTAAATATTTTAAAGAATCAACCGTATATATNACTATACATTTAATGAATGCAAATTAAAAGTTCCAATGTTTAAGTATGTCTCCTATCGCAGTGCGTTCTCACTCTATGCAAATCATACAGTAAGGACATTTCCAAGTCCTTATGTACAATCCTGTATTCGTTATATGGCAGATCCACATATGAAGCTTTAAAGTAGGTTTGTCTTAAGCTCAAAAGGGTTGTAAATGCAGAACGAGTGGGTATGGACTCCTCTCTCACATATGGAATATGTGATTACCTTAATATTAACTTCCAGGACTCCAGACCTCCATTGGAGCTACATTGGGAGGATTGTATCCAGTGCTGCATGGGGGGTCAGTTCCCCAAGTGGACTACAGAGGCAAAAACTTTCTTTTAGTTTTTTGATATATCCTCTTATAATATGGGGTATGTCTTGTAATTCTGGGAAGGGCAATGAGCACAGGGCACACNTATTCTATTAGAGTACTAACCCTCTCCAATGGATTCTTTTTACCCCAACAGAAAACCGCCCCAACCACAAAAGATACTGAAAAACATGTGTACTTAAATTCTGACACTACCCTGCACAATATATAAAAAGCAGGCATGTTACAATCAGATTAATTGGAAAACACTCTCTCTTCCTCAAAGTCTTTCTCTGGTCTATTATTGTTATTATTATAAATGTATTTCATTTTTCTCATGTTGTTAATGTTGTTGGGAAACATTTTACATATTACTAGATATCATATAAAACATAGTTGGGTACGATAAAATATACACAACACAACAATATATACAAATAACTAATACTTAAATAAAGTGAATCTGTCATTCTAAAGAGATTACATTTTACTAAAATCCTAATAATAATTCATTTACATTAGATCTAAATTTTGATTGGAAAAATCATTATAAATATAATTCATTTAAAAAAAATTATAACATATAAAATAAAAACAGACATGCATTCTGGGGAAAAAATTATCTACAATTATTGCAGTATAAACAGGTTCTTTGAAATTTAAAGAAAATATATTTAATAGTAATTTATCCATTTATGGTAATCATAGATATGGCTCGAGCTGTAGTGTGAATCACTTTACTTTTTTTACACAATCTTGTATTTATTTTTTTTAGTTTTCAATAGGTCATAATAATGAGCCCCAGAGGCAAGAAAAACAAGCCACCGCTATAATGGGACCATTTCTTTTTCTATCATAAGAAAACGCTATGAGTCATTCTACAAACATTATTCTGTCAGACATATTATAATAATATAACAAAAAATTGTGCTGCATAATAATAATTGCAAATGCACAACTATATTAAAGTCATCTGAAGTTAATGGAAGAGCATTCTACATATGCTATACAGTGCCACAAACAGAAAATTCNGTTTGTTCCAATAAAAATGATGGATTATCAATATCACATGCAACAGCTTTATAGGTTCATGTATCAAAACAAGAACCATATAAATGATCTAGTCAATAAAGGAAATGTATACAAAAGCCAATTACAAAAATGAGAATTTTAAATGCAAAAAAAAAAACTTTGGAAAGGTTTCACAATAAACTAAGTATTGTTCAGAACAGAATTATAAAACAGTTTAGGCTAAATCAGCTATGAAAACGTATTCAAGGGTCTAGTCACGAAAAAGGTTTGTCCAGTCCCTCTATATGCTTTTNTGGGATAATCAGGAGAAAACAACTAACTGTAAGTGACAAATCTGCGAGAAATACACATTCCTCACATGTGACAGCATTGCATTTAGACAGAACATATACAACCTGCTTTTGCAGAGAAACTGTCCATAGCTCTAGTGGAGAAATCATATTCTATTGCTAATGCATGGCTGCCAAAGACAGCTGCATTGGAGGCGGGACGTAAGGGTGTAATTCATGCAAATCATGCCTGAAGGTCTGCCCCCTTTAAAAATTCTCTTCATAGAATGTGCGGGGCATGATATTATCCTTAGTAACGATCAGGGAAGGAAGTCATTTTGATTAGATCAATGCCTCAAGCTCCGTTCTAGATTTGTTGGTCGTACACCGTGTTTTGCAGGTGCAACCCCCAAAAATTGTGAGTCTCTCAGGGTCGTACAGAGCAAGATGCAGTCACTCAGTTATTGGGTGAAACTGTTTGTGGTTTCTGCAGAGATGAGACCCCAAGAGTTTAAAGGCCAGACTGCGACTTTCCAAAGGTGTAACCTTGTGAATCAGCGTTTGATGTCTGCCAACCTGCTCGANGTTCAGCCATGCAGTTATTGGGTTAAGATGCCAGTAAAAGCTTTAATGAAGAGCCCAAGAGANGGGAGAACCTTAAGAAAAGAAAAAGTTAATACTTGATAGCTGTTCCAGATTTACACCACCGAATGCCCCGGTNTAACCTGAGGGCAAGGAATAGCATGCCTGGCGGGATATACCATAAAGTGGTTGGAGTAGCTGCAGNTATCAGATCGTTGTGACCAAAGCTGAGGAATGATACTGACTGAGTATTTTATTTACATAAATTTACATTTATGCTATGTTGCCATGCCCCTGAGGTTGAGTTGAGAACTGAGTTTAGTTTTTTTCCCTGTGTAATACGAGGTTATATGTGAATAAAGAGTGTGANTTTTTTTATTATAACATTGTCTTATGCAAATATGTGATGACGTTTCAGATATTGCTTCCTGGGATAGATGATGAGCTCCAATGAGCACTCGCTGATATTAAGATAGTNTATGCCTCAGTATTATAAAGCACTCTGCGAGTCTGGTGTCTATTAAATTGGATTTTTTTTAAACAATGATATTATAGGTTTGAAATTGGTTACTTTGTTTTTGTTCTAGAACAAAATTTATGTTGTTATATGTATATCACATATTTCATAATAATAATAATAATAATAATAATAATAATAATAATAATAATAATAATAATAATAATAATAAAAAGGGAAGTGTTTACAATACAACAATGTTCCCTTTTCATTTAATTTAATACATTTTCTAACGGAATGAGAAAATTGATAATTTAATCATGATTATAGAAAATTGTTGGTCATATAGCGGGACGCCTTTCATTTTTGGATTTCCTCTGTAGTTTGAAGAACTGAACAGAAAGCAACTGCAGTACAGACAAACAGGTGTCTTGCACATACATGTATTGTCCAGTCCTTCCTTCTCCCCATGTCTGAATTCCTGTTGGTGTCTTGCACATATTTATTGGTCATGTATTTGATTCAGGATTNACTAGATTCATTATGACTTACATACAAGCATCTGGAAACTCTCTTTAGATGTGACCAAATTGTCTCACTGTCATCTTCTAATGTCAGCGTCTGATTNAATATATTTCATTTTCTCAGTTTCAGAGGCCTCATGAGCAGTACCCACCGTTAAAATTTGGCACAGTTCCCAATGGTAGCACAGANAAGAACATTCGAAGTAATTATCCGGATATGCATGCCTACATGATTAAGTACAATCAACGACACGTAGAGGATGCACTGCAAAATCTAAAGACTGGGTGAGTTTATAAAATGTAAAATGACAATACTAATATACTAATAGTAAAGATAGATAGAGAACTCCAGAAATCACCGGTCATTGTAGTTGAACATTTGCAAAAACGTATCTTTGCATGGATCAGATTTTCATTTTCAAATCCATGGATACATAATTATGAAGGATATTAATGAATAACTATACTACTATAGGTGGTTCTGTGGGTTTGTGTAGGTTATGTGTAAATGTGTATACCATATAAAATAGAGGTTCAATGTTCCTTGCTTTAGGAGCTGTTAAATTGGTGTTGACCTCAGCTCTTATGCTACATACAGTTAGTGAAAAGACCTCAGACTCATAGGAGGAAACTAATTACTTTGTAATCCGTTCTGGCCACTGTGCTGATGGTCAGATTCAACAATGATGCAGCCAACATAATGATGCCAACTGTATCATTGCCGAGTTTGTAGGTTTGGCATGATACACCTTAATAAATGCTGACATTTAAACATAAAAGAGAATTAAAAAAAATATCTAAATCCATAAAAAAAATAATATAATAAATAAAGGAAACAAAAAGAAAGATTTGCAATAGTCTACCTAACAGATGTCTTGTTAACAACACAANCAGATAGAAGAATGGAAATAGGTTAAACCAATCTGCATTTTAGTGCTCGTAGGTTAACTCTCAGCATTCTGAATATTGCTGTGACACACAGCACTACACTTTATTAATGCAAAGGGTAGTGCTTATTAGTTGTAAAGAATTAACTTTTTATCATATGTTACATATAGCTCTCTGGGTGTCCCAGCATGCTTTGCCAGCAATGCCTGCTCTGTTTTATAGCACCTATATCCCTTATTAACCTGTTTATTGTCTCTCTCTTTATATTCACAAGTCCTCTGTCAAGGCTACCATATCTATTCTTATATATTTTTTATACCAATATACTTTGGAAATGCATACAATGCATACAATAATATACATGTGTATAATTACTAAATTAGCATTTATTGGACAATTACATACTCAAATCAAATGTTTTCTCAAACTGTTGTGGTTTGATAGAGCACAGTATAAATACATAATATAGCTAATCAATTTCTCATTATAATTTCTATGATTCATTTTGGTTTAGGAAACTGGACGCTTTTATTTATGATGCAGCTGTGCTGAACTACATGGCTCGAAAGGATGAGGGCTGTAAGCTGGTCACTATTGGAAGTGGAAAGGTCTTTGCCACCACAGGCTATGGCATTGCTCTGCAAAAAGGCTCTAAGTGGAAACGTCCTATTGACCTAGCGTTGCTACAGTTTCTTGGAGATGGTAAGTGTCGTATGGCTTTAGACCTTACTCATAGTAATCTTTCTCCTCATCTATGGAAACGAACCCATAACTGGACAATAATTTGGAGGGTATCATTTCTAGGAATTACTCATGAAAAGATTAAATCATTTCAGATTTTTTCCCCCAAATAATTTCCATTGTGTGTTAATTTTCTCTATTTTGCCACCAGTCCTTCAATATGGGGTTATTAGTGCATATTACCCAGGTTTTCGATGGCAGAGGAGAAGGCAAAGTCAAACAATATGGAGTCAGGAACCAGATTAGCAATTGCTTACAAAATCAGCAGTCAAGTTGAGGTCAAATGAATCAAGAGCTGTGACTAGAGGAGGACAATATAAATCAATGACTGTGGCAGCAGAATAATAAGCACCCATGTAAGAGCAGCTAGGCTGTCTGATCGGCTGTCTGAACAGCAATAAACAGCAGCTAGTATGTGGCAAGGGTCTATCAAAGCACAAATGCAAATTATATTGTCGAAACAACCAAATAAATAAATAACTGACAGCAAACCTGTTCCTAATCTGATAGAAAGATCTTTATATTTAATTTATAGTTAATTTACTATTCAAATTATTAAAAACATTACTGAATTTGAACCAGAGTGATGACATAGGGTTGACCCCTGCCAAGGTCAAACACTCCAGTGGGGACTGAATGCCTCCATGGAGAAGGGTGGTAGTGCTGCTATGGGGGAATAGAAAAGGACTGTCATGGAGAAAAAGATAAACATCTNTATTAAGCAAGTGGTTGGTTCAGGTATTCTGCTAGTCCAAGTCAGAATCATACGTGAAAGTTACTGCATTCTGTCCTGTTTATTTTATAAGAATCTGTAACAGGGGAGTTCATATAGGGTTTATGATNACGCTGGTGCCGGATAACTGTGTTGGGGTAGATTAAGGGGGGAACCAAAGGCCTACGGGGNTAGTGTGCGCACTGTCCAAATAAACCTTGGTGGTGGCAGATACCTATGTAAGCAATAGGTGAGGTAACAAGGGGAGTTAATAAGGATATAACAGAGTAGGTGATTTATGGGATTAACCCCTTGCGTCATCTATAAGTCACAAGGTCTCAGGTGAGATTGTGGTCATGACAGTCAGGGTTATGCTGGGTACACATCAGAAAGATAATCTTTCCAATCAACAGATAAATGTCAGACAATCACAGCAGAAATCTGTTGTGTACTCACATAACATGCATTTTGTTCACATCTGGCAGATTTCTGCTGTGAAGGTCATTTATCTGTTGATTGGAAAGATTATCTTTCTGATGTGTACCCATTTTAAGACTGCAGGGATNGAATTATAATTTTTCTAAAATATCAAATTTACTCTAAAATATAATGTACTTGAAATATTAATATAATACTCTTAGATCGCAGTTGTAACACAGAATACTGAACTAAACTTTTCCTAAAAATATGTTATACTTTTATAACAAAGTTACTGCATACGGCATACAAGTAAAAATGCTTACTGATAAATACATTTTATTTGCAATCTGTGTGAACAAAGGAAGTGTTATTTTTGACAGGGCTCAGAATTCAAGATAACAGCAAATGCAATTTGCAACAGCTNTTCTAATAATGTCTTTTTCTTAAGCAGCTGTCAAGTTGGTTTTCCTTTGTCTGTAGTATGCAGACACTGTGCCGAATACCTTCCTGCATAGACTGATCCCCCAAAAATTAAATAAACACATAAATGTGGTTAATATTTAATAGAAGAACTGACCAATGAGATGACAGTGTTAGTGAGAGGACGCATGGTTGGATGGAACTAGGAATCGAAATTAGGATTTTTCCCAGCAGATGAGTTTATTGATTTTCCTGTGTGTATGTGAGAAATAAAGAACGTAGTGTTACTTTGAACAACCTTACAGAGCCATAAGTATATGTTACGCTACTTGATCACACCTTTATTTAACAGGGATTGACACTTAAAAGCTAGTTTCCAATGTAATCATTTTTCACTTCATTGTGACAAGTACTTTCCCAGCGATTATTTTGTTTAACAGAACTGACAGACTTTCTAAGGAGGAAAGTGCTGCTTTAGGAGAGAATTAAGCCATTTTGTTTCATGTGCATCAAAGACTATTGATTAACTATACAAAAAATGTTCGAATTTCAGCTAATATAAATAGAAATATCAATGCTAACAATAAATAATAGTAATAATAGTAAACGCCTGAGGACGAGTAAGTTAGGGTCAGGTCTTGAATTGTTTATCCATTTAATAAAAAAATATTGAGCAGGTCTTTAAACCATAAACTAGGATTTTTTCAATTACACCAGTCATTCTACTATCCTTACTATTGCGTTTAATTGACATTTTATCCCATTGTCTCTCATTTCGCTCAGTGTTCACTAGTAAATTTATTCATACCAAGTCTTAGGAGTACAGATCCCCAACCATGAGATTTGGAGGGATCCACTACTGCTGGGTCANTAGTAGTCCTATGTGCTGCCAGTATGTAGCCCTTCCCTCCCATATATAGCACCCTAGATCAGGCGTAGTGTGGCTCTTGAGGTGTGGTCAACCTATACGTCCCAGCATGCCTTGTCAAGTAACAACTATGTCTATTCAGTTAAACCAGAACTGGGTTACCTAATATGGGGCATAAAAAGGAATGGGTTAGCTACATAGGGGCACATAATAAAAAAATATTCACTTTGGTGCATATGAAAGACTACTTACTGCAGTGGAGTAACTGTATTCATGTATAACTCTAGTCACACACTGAGAATATGTTTCTCCACACAATTGCTTAACTGTTTGTGTACATANAACAAAACACAAAAAACATATTTACCCTGCTAAACGCCAGCAAGAAGTCCAGTCTCCCGGAATGCCTCATGCAGTGCCGTAATTTCCAGTATATGAGATGCTCCCATGCAAACACCAGCAGACTCAAACCCATAGCAACAAGAAGCATATAGAACACACCCGCCATATTGTCGATATCTAGCTTGCTGCTCATCACTTCAATCTTGTCGTTGTGGCAGATGCCTGATAGCCACAATCTTTCCAGCATCTCAATCTCATCTGCGAAGACAAACAGAAAACACAAAGCTATTATGCAATGGATGTTATGGTAGACATATATAGCGGGTACACAACGTCATTATTCCACATCTGTCCCACATTTCACCCTCTGTGATCTGGATCCGTGTCCTAAAAAGGACAAGACAACAGAAACATGATTTTATATATTAATGATAAGATAATATCCAGACCTCTGCATGTGTTTTGTATGCATAGAGGTCTGAGAGCCTATATGCGTCCATAAAACTACTTTAAGTAATCAACNTGTATACGCTATTTAAAACCAACCACTTTGCGCTATCAGAATGGCTAATATGATAAATTGACCATAAATCAAATGTGGGCTTCATGTTTAAACAGCTTAAAATGTTCAATCTAAGCTTTAAATANGTTTAAACCAGTTTGCATCAATATTACATAAGAATGGGTAGATAAATAATGTTTTTACATTTCACAAACCAGGATTGATAAAGTACAATACAGATCCCATCCTTATCCTGGATAATAAACACNGGGACTGGGTACACAAAAAGTCCTACACTTCCCAAACTGCAAGAAATATATCACGAAAAGCAAAAGANCAAATACATATAGCTTCTATATCATGATTATTTGTTCACAATTACATTTCTGTTCAGATTATTAATCTACTGGATAACTATTCTTGCTTGATCTAAGCATAGCATTTTATCACCAGCAACTTTAAAAGTACCCATGCTGTAATTTTTTGGAGAATAAACATGTCAGATCCATTTATTTGGTGTAACTATAAACAAACAATATGCATTGCTGTTAAAGCCTCATATTTATTCATTNATAAAGATATAGGACAATTTTAGAACACATACACCTATTTGCGTGAGTGAATACAACAATTTTGAATGTCCCTGTCACCAGCATTTGGNAGTGGGTAAAACCATGATGAGTTGCAGGGGAGGTAAAATGAATGTTAGTGTTGGCATGCAGGGAGGGTACTTTGATGTTGCATGTTGCACACTGACCAGCGTTACTGTTACACTGTTATTAGACTTGGGCTAAGAAACGTCATCTATCAACCTAGTTTTTAACTTAGTTTTGCCCACTCCTACCTTTATGTTCGTAAATTCAATAGTACATACGTCTGGTTGCATAGTCTTTATTCCACATTAAGGTGACCTTCCTTCCAATAGCCCAAATGTGAAGCTACAATTTCCAAAATGCTCGCATTGGCATAGGCAGACAAGATATCTGTCTTTTCAATGTCTGCAGGTTTACCTACAACTGACCTAAATATTAATAGGCGACACATAAATCCTATTATTTACACAAAGTGTTTTATTTAGTATGTATTCTGGTCTTTTTTTGATACCTAGTTTAAAACAAATAATATTGAGGAGAATTTCACAGAATACCTTACAACGCACATAATATGGTAGTGGTGACTTGGTTACATACTGACCAGAAGGAAAATCAAGCAAGTAGAAGATGTGCTTTTAATGCTTTTCACAAAACTCATGAAAATATTATTTTTTTCACTCTTAAATACAAGAAATAAGAAATGTTGAATGCTTTCTCACTGGACATGTGAAGTCCAATTTCTAAATGTCTGTTGGCATTAAAAAATGTAGATGTTCTACAGACACTAATTAAACATTGATTGACTTATGAAGCAATTTGTTATTAGCAGCTGCATGACTGTGAAATGCAGATAAGATGAGGAGTATTTCTATCAAACAGAAAAATATTGGAGGTTATATAACAATGGTTTCTGTGTGCGCCTAAAATGTATTTTTTCTAAATATATTATAGATGTGACACTATTACATTGGAAATTACTGTTTAAAATTAGATATAGCCAGTTTGTAACATCAGGAAGATTGGAGCGAACAGGATTAAGCGCATTTCATAACCACCATGAAATGGCGTGTCTTCATTCTAGACAGTGCTGGTCTGCTGACCAGTCCCTAACTTTAGTATATAAATAGAGTGATGGGTGCAGCAAAGCATTTATCCCATCAGTTCCTAAGTCCTAACTGATAGGAACATTTTCCCACAGTTGAGATTTGTCCACCCAAATTTATTTATCAAACTAGCAAACCCAAGTTCTCAGGGCAACTCAACTGAAAATCTTTGTGTGGAATATGAATGGATGGTTTTAGTGTGGTATGGAATACTGGTGGTGTAGCCTTACCATGCAGATGACATTACTGCCAGTAGACTATGAAGGACAGATGTTCTATAAACATTTTTCTATTTGTAAATAATGACAATATTCAAATTTAAAATATTTAAAATATTCAAATTTAGGACTAGGTAAATACTTCCACTAATGGGGCATATTACAATTAAAGGATTGGGGAAAAGCTGGTATTTTGCAAAAGCTTTATTCCCAGATCGGATCTGAATCCAATGGATTCTGAATCCTATACTGGGAGAGTTTGTGATGGCTCATGCACTAAATGGGAGGGATGAGGTATGCTAAAGTACAGTGAGGACATGCTTCTGTGTAAGACAATAAAGTAGAAATGTTTAGGTATGGGTCTTCTGTTGGAATCCCTTAGGAGTGAGAGAAGTGACCTGGATACAGCTAGGATANCACATACATGGCCGGTGCTACCTTAGGGAGGTCTTAGAAGGTCGTCTAATGCACTGAACCTGCGTGTGTGTATGTGTGTGTGTGTAAACATGAACAATATGATAATATATACAACATTGCCACTGTAGATATAATAGGTAATTGATAGGTAAGTTTAGCAAAAAAGGTACCTTAANTCAAAAAGGTACCCTAACCTATAACAAATTCCAACAAAATGGTTTCACTTATATGTCAAGTGAGCAATATAGCAACATAAAGATTATAGTGCATTAAGAGAAAATGTATGCAAAGATGTCACCATGTTCACCTTTTTTTGCCTGACTCCTCAATAATAGTATTGTGGCATAGGAACACGTCAGTGTGTATGAGTACGAGTCAGTATGTGAGTACGAGTCAGTTGGAGCATTGAGCACAATTGGACAACATGTATTTTTTTTTGCTTTTAAGAGTTTGACAATGTTAACACTCTGAGTAGTCCATCTGCAGTCACTTTTGCACAGGGCAAAAGCATTGATCTTCCAGCGATTTCTTGTTGTTTCTAAGACCGTACAACTAGAGGCGATGAGGTATGAGCCCATGCCATTGATGAGCATTGTAACAATTAAACATTAATTGATGCTGTTTTAAAATGTGATTGTATCCTTCATTCCTTTNCTACTGCATTCACTTCACCAGATATGCATTCACTTCTGATCAAGCAATGTTTATTATATTTGGTAGCCTTGCATAACAGACACTCACTTGAGTAGTCACAGCCAAATCCAGAACACGTTTCTCCTACTGAGTCTTCCAATAAATTCCCTGGTCTAAGGCATGGATGAGTACAGCTAGCAAGTGAATCCTNTGAACTGGGGTTGGAAACTCGATGGCGATTAACTTGTACCATTAATGTGTGATATGAATGTTGCACCAGACACTCTACTGGAAATTATACACTGCAGTTGTAAAGCCGGCTGCAGTGGTAACTGTTGCAGTGGTAACAAAGGACTACAGTTAAACAAACAGTTCTGTATGTGGATCATGCCAAGACAACCAGGTGTCAAGTTAACTAGAGAAGAGCAATGAGGACTAATAGACAATGAAGTGTATCATTTTGCCCCCTATTGCTGCACACCATCATAACCTAATTTAGAGGTATTGTACCCCTATTGTTCACTGTTAGTCCTCAGTTTGTATCCTTTAAATTTCCTGATTATATGATCATAAAAACTAGGTTTGAAGAAAAAATAAATCCACATTTTAAAAATAAGAACATTAATGGCCAT
>JABWIB010020006.1:0-12468 GCA_016617825.1 Platyplectrum ornatum
CTTCCCTCAGGAATGTCCCTGATTGGTCAACAGAAGCTTTTGGAAAAAAGCTAAGGAATGACAGCTGGTGAGGCTGCTGCGCCAACTGTCAGCTAAGCTGTGTGGTGTGAGGAGGAACCGGTGTGGTGTGAGAGGAACCGGTATGGTGTGAGAGGAACCAGTGTGGTGTGAGGAGGAACCGGTGCGGTGTGGAGCCTAAAATATTGGGTGAGGCGATAGGTGATAGAGAGGGGAGTCCCTGTTATAGAGGGAGAATATTCAGGGAGTCGGAGCAGCATAGCGGTTCCTATGCAGACCTATGTGGAAGGAGGTTCCGCCATATTGTGTACACGGGGGCAGGACAAGGAAGCCATCATGCCACCCTGACCAGTATCACATTGTTGCAGATAAGANGCCAGTCTATTCACCTGTCTAGTAATTCAGGAAAGATTTATAAATCCTGAACTAGGTCAGGGCAAGTCAGTGGCCCCAATCTGCCAGGTTCACTTACCATACAACCTCCAGTCCATGTGAGCCAATAGTGCACTACAGATGGTGGCATATAAGCAGCAGCTGCATTAGAACGACACATGGTTGGAGATACTGAATTGAATGTTCTTCCAGATATCCAATTAATTCAGCAGTTATCTACATCTCCTCCAAACCTCCCAAAACTTACTGTAACCAGTGGAGAAGTACTTTCCTAAGTTCTGAGTTCTCAGTCTGCACTATAAGTTCTATTGACACATTGGAACTGTGATTTAGGAATAATAAAAAGTATTAGAGACTAATTTATCTTTATTAAGTTTTATTATCCTGATAGTACTATTTGCAGTATATAATTCTTAGTTATGGCTATCATTATTTCATCGCAAGCTGGTGTACACTCACCTCTGTATTGGCCCCTACACTNATACGCCAACAGTGGGCATGGCTGGGACCTCTGTTCCAGATCAGAAAGAGAAGCAGGTATGGTGGTATCCTACCACTGATGAGAGCTTTAACAGGCTGTAATAAGAAAAGACATAGAAACATAGAAAGTGACGGCAGATAAGAGCCACATGGCCCATCTAGTCTGCCCCATTGTGTATCTAAAACTGTACAAACCCAAATTTATTCACTATTTTGTTTGAGACTCAGAATCCCCTTATATTTATCCCAAGCTGCTTACACTGCTCTGTAGTATTATCCTCTACCACTTCTAATGGGAGGCTATTCCACTTATCCACTACCCTTTCAGTGAAGTAATTCTTTTGCACATTTCCCCTGAACCTACCACCCTCCAGTGTATACACATGCCCTCGCGTTCTACTACACCTCTTCCTGTGAAAAATGCCCCCCTCCTGNACCTGTTGACATCCCTTNATATATTTCAAAGCTGCTATCATATCANCNCTCTCCCTTCTCTGCTCNATAGTCCTGGAGCTCTATGGCCTCTGCATACCTCCCAACAGTCCCAATCTCAGCTGGAAAGTCAAGCTTTTGGGTGACTGTCCAACCCGCCCACCAGTTTGTCTGATGCATTGTGGCTTTTTATATTAAAAGTTAAATTTTGCAATTTTTGATGCAGCAAAAAAGGACAGGGCTTGGGTAGAACAGGGGCAAGACCTATTTATCCCATTTTGAATGTTGGGAGGNATGATCTGTGTCCTGGCCCCACTTTTTCTGACCCTACAAGTTGTACATGTTTAATTTATATTTCAATAAATGTTCAAAATGTTCTCATTTACAGTAACGATTAAATACATTTCCTGTTGTGTATTATTTCCAACACAAAGATCGTGCAAACACCATTTAGACGGCATTAATATAAGACTGTAATGCGCTAGCTTGAAATTCCGAGTAGTCAATGGAAGAGACANGGAGAATTCGACTGTTTTGTAACAGTTTTTGTTTCGGTTGAATTCCCAACGACTTATTTATGTGTATGCAATGACAGCTGCAATCATGTTTAAATCTTGCTTTGTATCCTTAGTTATAATGTTGTTCAATTAATATTCAGTATAATGGAAGAGCTGTACCCCTTTGAAANAGACTTGAACACGGGCCAAAGCTTTGGGAAGCTCATTCTCAAGAGGATTAATCAGCAACTTGCATTAATAAAAAAAAATCTGATCTTCCTCTGTGCACCACACTCTTCTCGTTTCTGAAGCATTTTCTTTTTAATAGTGTTGTTTTCAGATTTGATTATAAAAAGGATTACATAATAATTAAAAAACAAAAAAGTTGAAATAATCGCTGGATTGAACAATANTTTTTTTTGCTCGGTATACCATCAAGCAGACAAGATNATGAGGTACTTAAGTTACANACATGGCCACTGGTGCTGGCAAAGAATGCTGGGAAGTGTTTCAATGATACTTATCCCTCCTCTACCCTAGGAGTTTGTACATAGAATTAAGAGGGTGTAACTCGGGACAGACAGAGGTCTGATGGGAGTAAACTTAGCTCTCCAATCCGCTCAGATCACCGAAATCTGGACACGTATAGTGGGAGGGATTAGGCATGAAGAACTGGAAAGAACATAGGATCGGATCCAGCTAAGACACTTCCATCATTTACACAGACAGCATAAATGACAAGTAAATTACGTCAATAGCAACATTCGCACATGCAGATGTTTAAATTAAACAAAACTTCATTTTCGTATGGTAAAATAACATACGAGGGGCTGGGTTTGATCATCAGCTAACCCTACATGCTACTTCACAATCTAGCACAACCAGCAGGACACAGAAGAAGAAGAAGTTAGTATAAAAAGTGGACAGGAGAGAGGCTGAAGANCGGATGAGGAACAGCAGCAGTGAGGAAACACAGAGGAGCAGTTGTGGTAAAGAATTTCGTTTTATGTAGATTGTTGAAGTTCAACAAAAAGTCTGCATTATGAAGGTGCACCTTGTCAAAAGTATAATACTGCTAGGCCAATCTTCCATTAATAACATAATATCCTCCCTGCCTGTGATGGCAGGGAGGAGCCAGCAACAGTGTCAATGAGGAGCCAGCACAGAGGAGCCGGAAGATGGTAAAGAAGAAAGTTGACCGAACGGAAGGGAAAAGCAGTGTGATGGAGGAGGGGGTAGTTTGAAAAAGAGGGCAACAATGTAAAGAGTAGGCATGGGGGAAGATTATCAACATTTATTCTGNCTTACACCTTGCTAAATATTTGTGCCTAACTACATGCTGCATATACATACAAATATGGTAAATAGAATTTTTTCTTAGAGAAAAAAAAATGTATGAATTGTACATGTACTTTACATAGAAATCAATAGCTGACAATATGGTAAACAATTGTCTAACTGTTGCTAAGCCTTTAATAAAGGCAAAGAAGAAGTAATATTCATTTTCTGGTTCAACTGAATATTNTAATTTTTTAATGGACGAAATGCATTCTTAATTTAAATGTTCACAATAAGTCGGCCCAATAATAAGAAAAAAAGTAGTATACTGTATAGTAGAATGAATGCAGTGCTGCAAGCAAAGGGCATATAAAAGCAGTCTAGAATATGTAGAAATCAGCACAAGGAGAAAAGATACATAATGTTCACAAATTGTCCATAATTGTATGGATTTTAAATATAAAAGTTGGCAGTGAAAAAAGCTAAAAGCCATTAGGAGAGATACTATTGTGAAATACATCAGCAACATCAATTCAAAATCTTATTAAAAAAAGAAAAAAAACTAACTAGAGGTTTTTTTTTAAAAAAGAAAAAAAATTTGATAACTATACTTAAAAGTCGTCTCGATGTTTACTACAATGCCACCATTGTACAGAATGACACGGCCTAATGCATATATGAATCATATTTGAAAAGAGTTACTAATTAGCATGAATAGTCTCTTTCCGTGAAGGTCGTTTATTTTGTAGATGAACATAGTTGAAGCAGTCGCCCCTAGTAACTGCGATTAGGATTGGAGACTTGGCACGCTTGTCTTATCTGACACTAGGTCACCAATTTAATTAAAATTGAAAGCACTAACAAAAATATATTCTATAGCGCTAAACCTTTGCAAAGGATGTTTGTTCATTTTCTGTTTTAAATTAATAATAGACATGTATTCAAAACTTCAGTCTATCTCACTATCACTATCTCATATCTATCTATCTATTGCACATCTATCTATCTATCTAT
The DNA here is from genome assembly GCA_016617825.1 of Platyplectrum ornatum. Classification (NCBI taxonomy): domain Eukaryota; kingdom Metazoa; phylum Chordata; class Amphibia; order Anura; family Limnodynastidae; genus Platyplectrum; species Platyplectrum ornatum. The sequence goes on from JABWIB010020006.1 coordinate 4,113, forward strand.
CTATTGCATATCTATCAATCTCTCTATCTATCTATCTATTGCATATCTATCAATCTCTCTCATATCTATCTATCTATCTATCTATCTATCTCACTATCACTATCTCATATCTATCTAATGTATTGCATATCTATCTATCTATTGTATATCTGTCTATCTACTTTCACTATGTACAGCGCTGCAGAAACTATTTGGCACCTTATAAATAAATGTTAATAATATCCATCTCCCTTATTAAACGTATACACACCGGACTGGATCCTGTCTTCCAGAAAGGAAGCGTTTTATGAAAGCTAGGCGTGAAAACTCTTTTTGTGATTACACATATGCACTTGCCTCGATATCTGGACAGATCAGAATAATAGCGCAGTTGCGATCATTACTGACCCTGATACACACCACCTTATTCAGACATCCAGTTCTTAATCAGACATCCAATTTATCCCAATTGTAAGTGCAGAATGATTGGTTATCTTCATCTGTTTATAGAATCAACTACTAGTGCCATATACAATATGAATTAATCAGGCCTTGTATGAAGGTGCAAATGCCCCTTTTATTACATTAATGTATTTACTGAGCAACATAAAATGCTACAATTAGTTCAAAACCAAAGATGCCCCGGTATAACCAAGATATTTTTTCTACTTAATTATCAGTATCTCATGAGCCAACAAATACCAAATTGCCATCATGCCCAAACAGAATGTGTACTGTTAACAGATGACCTTGTTAAAACATTAAAGAGATTTTGTAGAAGACATTTTAGTGTTGGAAGTTTTGTCTTCATAAAACTAGAAAAGATNTAAAAGAGAAATAATGTCTAATATTTACCATGTTATACCATGCCTGATTCATTGTGCAGAATATCAGTTTAGTTGATGCAGTTCATTTGTAACTCTCCACCAAGCTTTGACTATACGCAGCATTTGTTGGTCCAAAATGACATTTTATAAATGCAATTACCTATTTNGGCAATTTACACATTCATTCTAGCTAGTACTCTTTCCCATTGCTCTCTACGTTTTCCCTTCCAGACACGATGAGACACCGCAAACTATCGATAGAGGTAGAGGAGGGTATGGTGAGTATAAGGGTAGGGATAAATTTAGGCTGCTGGGAGGGGATGCATTGGAGAAGGGTTAGGGTTAGGCTGTAGGGAGTGGATTGATCATGGAAGGAGAAGGTTGGGGTTAGGTTGCAAGGAGGTGATGGATTAAGGGTTAAGCTGTAAATAGGAGAGGTTTAAGGGTGTGTAAGAGAAGGTATTGGATTAAGCTGAGGGGGGGGGGTGGATCAAATAAGAAAAGGGTTAAGGGGAGCACTAGGATAAAAGTTGGGCTGTGGAAAATCATGCCTGTCGACGTCAGACATTTGAACGGCGCATCTTCACCGTATATACAGACTGGCAAACCATAACCCATAACCCACAGTGACTCATGTATGAATGGTCTATGCAAGACTTTTCAATTAAATTTCACGTGACATACCTTGTTTCCTCGATAATAAGACACCGTCTAATTTTCTTTTATGGTCCAAAAACACCATAGGGTTTATTTTCGGTGTAGGTCTTATTTCAATTAACATTGACAGAGATTTATATAAACATACCTCTTTTATACCCATCATGCCCCCCCCAAACCTGCTTTTTTACCCATCATTCCCCTCAGTCCTGCCCTTTTTGTCTACAAACTGAGGAATTAGCTTATTTTCGGAGCAGGGCTTATTTTGGACGGTTTTAAAAAACTTAGGGTAGGGCTTATTTTTGGGGTAGATCTTATTATCAGAGAATGCTGTAACATCGCGTTAGGATTTTGTTCACCAGAGAATATGTTAGGATTTTGTTCCTACCAAAGAATAATTACAAAGGCTTTTAGCACTTAAATCAGTACAGGAATCTAATTTCTAGTTATATTGATGATTTTTTAAATTTAGCCATTGTCAAAATAGCTTTTTTTTTCCTTACTTCATCTTGGTCTTTAAAACATTTCTGAGACCCACCTGAAATTGACTACTCTTTTGTGGAAAATGTTTGTTTCAAAACTGGCTGGAAATGCAGTCCTTGGACAAGATTCAGACTTTAGGCATTATTGACTTACTCACAACTTACTCAAGAGTTGGAAAAACCATGTTAAATTGCAGGGGAGTTAAATTTAATTAGTTGCAAACAATATTAGAGTTGCGAGATGATGTTTCCAGCTCACAGAGTAACAGTAACGCTGGTCAGTATCTGTGTGCAACATGCAACAATAAAGTATTCTCCCTGCATGCAGACACTGACATTCATTTTATCCCCCCCTGCAATTCATCATGGTATTACCCACTCTTGATAAGTCAATAGTGCCTGAAGTCTGAATCTGTCCATNAAGAGAATGTTCCATTTAAAGACTCCATTGGTGGCAAACCTCATCATATCTAAGATTACATTAAAGTAGAAAAATTCTACAGTGTTTGGAAATCAATCAGTGGTCNAAGTGNAAACTTTGAAATTGCGGTATGGACATTTAGAAGTGGAAGTAAGGATCACGCTTTCTTGATAGTTTTTTTTCACATTCTTTAAATAATTAATTATGGAATCCTCAGCTTTGTTCTACATCCTTCACACTAATATCCCAAAGTCTTCAGGGTGAACAAATTCTTTATTGAACTTCACCTACCTTAGTACTGTTAGAAAGAGTTTGCAGATTAGACATTCAAGCATTGTAGGATACTAAAANGTAAAATACAACGTTTGGTGGTTGAGCAGATTTTTTTTTATTAGAGGGGAAATTGTTTACAGTCTAGTTTTCTGAGAACATTTTCTGTTCAGCATCCTTTCAAGGAGATGTAATATCAATACTCATCCAGTCTGATCCTCTTGTTCACTGGGACAATCAATTTCATTCTTTTCCTGGCTATGACCAAGCTTCCCTAAGCAATGTTGCCGGGGAAAGAAGTTTTCTGCTATCTGTTGTTGACAGCTAGTGCCGGCACTGGGCTTTGATATCACTGGAAAGACTCTTGTTCATCACCAGTTCCAACTATCATATAACATACCCAAGCTCCTTCATAACTATTCCTGCTTTACCTCATTGATGGCTCAGTTGCTTTAGTTTTGGTTCCTGTTTGGTTGGAAGTTTGCCATTGGTTCCATCCTTTTTTTTGCCTCTGATGCATTCAGAGTTATTTACTTTACATCTTCTAGGGTTGTGGCCTATAAGTCCAAAGCAGCCAAGTCCATACCTTCTTAAATGTAAGGCTTCCTATTTAATAATAGGTTACAGTGTTCACAGGGGCCTTGGAGAAGCAGNGGGGAATTAAAATATTGACTCCCTCGACAAATGCACACTTTATAACATTTCTAAAATACAGCCATGTCGGGTTGTCCTGTCATTAANAATGGTTNTNTTCTGCATTGATACACCACCTAGCTGTTACTGTTGGAACTGCAACTTTTCAGAGTTTTTGGGATAAACCCAGCACCATGTGCTATACAAGACCATGTTTTCTATGACATAAGGAATTAGGAATTTCAAATTTAATGTTTTGTACCTAAAAACAGTTTAACCTCCATGAAAGACTGATGAAATATGAGACTGATTTAAATGTATTGACTTGCTTGACCCCTATTATACCTTCTAGTGTTGATTATAATACTTGTGTATATGCAACAGATGCTTTCCAAGAACATATGATGAACAGTTCAGCTGACCACCTGTTCCAACCACAGTTTATCTGCTATCTACAGCAATGGTTGAAGTGGCGGTATTGGCCATTTGGAAGTGGTGGTATGAAAATTTGTGGNACAGAGTAACAGAAGCGACAGTATGGCATAACGCTGTATATACACCCCACTCTTTGAGGCCTGATGTATAGAATATATTCTCTGNAAGCTTCTGAAAGAACTTCCAAAAATTTTAAACAGATTTGTTTTGTTCACCTGTCATCATAAATAATAAACTTATTCCAAGAAATCGCCAAGACCCGTCCACAATAACCAGTGCCAATGGCACCAAATGAACAGCTGGGGCATACCAAATTCCTTTTGTAGCAAATGTAATTTGATAATTATTTCTGTATTTAGATGATCACGTTATGGCATTTGCAGAGAAATGTAATTAGACAAAAGTGATCATTAGTCTCCCTTGTTTCACCACAAAGGAGCTAGTGGTTCTCATATTTTCGCCAGTGGACTCGAGCAGAGCGGGCCGTAATCTTGCTGAACACTTCAGTTTAGATGGTATATCAATGAGGTATTCAAAGCGAGCAGTTTATACACAGAATTTTTCTGCCTGCTTTGTAAGAGATTATCCCTTTATAAACACTCCGCGTAAAACATAAAAGCAAACAGGGGACAGCGCATGGAACAGGAAAGATGTTGTTAGCGGGGAGATTAATACTGAATGGGTAGATGTGAATAGCGCTTACTAAAACGAGGTCCAGATACTTTGACTGCAGTGAAACATAAATAATGGGAATGACACATTGTTGATTCGGGATAATGAGTAGATCCAAAGTAGGAGCCTAGGACAAGAGATTAAAGATTAACTATCCATCTCTTGATGAATATCTGTTGCAAACTTTAACCTTTTCCTCCCAAAATGCACCATGTTATCTTTAATCAATGTGAGCTACACAACTGTTTGAAGAAACTTTTTACAACTGAAAATTGAATGAAATGGAAAACTGAAATTAAGTGATATTGCTGGATCACATGAACGGTCAGGTTCAAAAGGTCCAAATTTACATTTTTGTCTTTGTTTAACATTTTGTGCAATTTTATTTGACAGATAATATTGTCGTTGCTGTTTATTAGCGACTTTATACTATATTGTAGTTTGAAAATATGACCTAATTACACTGTTACATTTTATGATGTTGTTTTTCTTTTGTCTTTTTTATATTTTTGTACAACCAGAATGGTAAATATTGTCACACCATATTCTACATTCACTTCATTTGTATTACGATGTAATTTGCAATGAGAAACGGCATAAAGATTAAAAAGANTCATCAATATCACACTTAGGGCCATTCATGTGTGGTGCGTTCCATCTTAAAAATGTTTAATATGTAATATAACCATAATGTGGATTAGAAATGATGGGCCTTTGTAAGCTTANCCCACGAAAAACATTTCAAGGCTTGTGTAAATGGGACAGATAAGAGACTTGAAGAGCTGGTTNGGGACGCATGAATATAACTATACTGCGGGTCTGGACTCATCAGCCAATAGTTCTATAGTGACTTCTCCGTAGAGAATTAACATTACAGGTCCCCTCTAAATTGGCTGCAGTTCGGAATGGCTCAATAAACATGGTCATTATACCTGTTTATTACAACAGGTAAATATGCTGATTTCTGCTGTATTTAAATGACGTTTTAAAGGAATTAAGGGTTAGGGGAAAAAAATCAAAGCATAGATATAAAAATAAATGTAAGAGTTTGCACTTTCTATGGCCCTATGAATTCCATGTACACATATACTTACTTGAGAAAACTCCGGGTTGCATATACTTGTACTGTTACGTGAAATGCTTTGGACTGAAGCTTATATATAGTAAGTACACAAATACACTATTGTAATAGATCAAAGGAGCTGGAAGGTTACACATATGTTCTACACATGGAACGTTGCTCGTTTGATGGTTTGAGAAACCGGATCTCCATATTCCCCAAATCTTAATCCCATCGAGCATTTNTGGAAAAATAGGTTTAAGCCATAGAGGTCCCACCTTGAAACTTATGTAAAGGTGGCGTCTAAGTAATGATGGATGTGGAGGGTTCTGATTGCGCTCATTTATCTGGCAGAGCATGCTGGGACTTGCCTACCCCTGCACTAGAGGATTGCTTTACCCCAATATACCACCCCCTCTATGAAGAACTACAAGTCCCATGCTTATATGCATTGACATAGTTGATACCAGGCAAAGCATGCTGGGACTTGTAAAAACCTGGAGAGGCACAGGTTACCTGCCCCTGATCTGGGGTAGGTAACTGTCAGCAAGAAGGAGTGGCCACAGGTTTTCCACCGCATTTACGGTAGTTACCACATTGTCAAGCCCCGCCCACTCATAGTAACGATTGGCCCTAGAGGCAGGGATTTATATTAAGTTACCGGCTCACCCCTAGGTCCCGGGAGATTTCCAGATTATCCTGGGATAACAGGAGAATTGCCATAAATTTGGGAGTCTCCTGGAGGGAGAATAGAGATTGATTCTGTTTTCAATTCGATGTGACTCGCCGGGAGTTTAAATCGCCTGCATTCGAGAAGCCATCTTCCAGGATAGTAAACACACGATTTATATACACATCATTAATAAACTTGCNTGAGATAGATTAACTCGAACAAGCGATTGCAGAAATGGAGAACTTCTGAGATTACCCCTTAGTAAATGTCCTCGCTGGTCTTAGCATATAAAACCACTATCTCAGCGCTAGCAATTCCTGTGTGTGTGTTACAATCATAAAGCTCCTGAGGAGCAGCTGTATATAGGTTCTAGGTAAAAAACCCAAAAATAGAAAAATAAAAGTATACAGCGCTAACAACACTTATAATATAACGTAAATAATGATAGATATGCAGTCTGCATGAGGACGTGTTGTGGACACTAAATGCGCAGCAGCTTGCACCTTTTCCTGCAGACATTTTGATTGATTCTTGGATTCTTCTTGTTTTCCCTGGTCTTAGCGCTAGATTAAGACAGGATACCAGGGCCTAAATTTACTAAGCAGGGAGATTGATAAGTGGGGATGTTACCCATAGCAACCAATCATGTTCAAGCTGTCAGCTCCATTTTACACACTGGAGATTGTGAGCTTGAATCTGATGGGTTGCTATGGGCAACAACCCCACTTTCCAATCTCCTTGCAAGCTTCCTGCTTAGTAAATATTTCTATATAATGATGTGATGATGAATCCCCCCTTTATTTATTTGCAGCAGCATAAATGTGACATAATATCGCTAAACCATTAAAGCCATTTATTTCTGTTCTGTGTGACAATGTAACCCGCTCAGCNCACCTCCATGACGCCACTCCCCGCGACATTGTGATATATAACGCCATGGTTTTATACAAGGCTCTTTTGTCAGCGCAATGCATAAACAACAGTCAGAAAATGATGACATGTAAATCAAGATGCAGTGCTTGAATCCAAGCATAAATCATGGGGCACCTGGGAATCCTAATACAGTATTTGTGGTTTGCCGGAAACTTGGAGAACAGCTGTGCAGATTTATTCAGGCGGTCTGCACAAGGACGCGTCCCCAGGATGCAGCGCAGAGGATACACTTGGATGGAACATTTCATTATGATGGCTGAGAGGCTGCCCCAGTGGATGCAGCATTTGTCTTTGAGGTGATTGATTCTCAGCTGAGATTCACTTGAAGGTAAATTTTAGTGGACTGATGCGATGAACAAATACAAATAATAACAGAAATCTCACAATACTAAAAGGTACGAATATATCTGCTTCTCCGACGTTTTACTTATAGGAGCCACTAAACGCAAGGGAGAGGTGGCCTATTGNCTGAACATTGGGCTATGCACAGAATAAAAGTCACAAACAACTGTATATTATTTATGGTTTCATTAAAATGATATAAATGTATTATATTATATTTCTATGTTAAATTGTTATTGTAGAGAGACAGTCTCTGTCCCTTCAATCCATACTCAACACAGCAGCTCAGACTCCTCTNCCACCGCTCCACCTCTACCTCCACANTCCCTACATTGGCTTCCTATCAGTTTACATCCANGACTTCTCCCANGCTGCCCCATTACACCACTAGGATGACCTACCTCAACCTATGAGGCTATGCAACACCCTCCAAGCCTTCAAACACTCCCTCAAAACAGGAGGGCCTACCCCTCCTACACACATGTCTTCATTCCACTGTCTTCTGTACAGTCCAGCCCTCCCGCTTAGCATGTTACTGACATGAGTAGGACCCTCCCTCTAACAGGTCTGGATTTGATCCATTTTCCTAATATTGATGGGAACCACCGAACCCTCCTGCTCAGATCAGAGCCATTAACCATTACATCCTCAGACCCCTACTGTTCGTAAGCCTGTCCATAAAAACAAAGCATAAATTCCATTAACCCAGCGTAACGAGGAAAAGGGGAATCATCTCGTCATTGCCATCTGCACTGGGAACTTCACCAGGGACACATTGCTTTGCCGCCACAAGAGGTACCCAATAAACCCCAACATGGCCAGAATAAAAAAAAGNGGATTGTTCAAACCATGACAAGCGGAAGTTACAATGAAGAATCAGAACAACGGCATGGGGAGGGCANGTTGTATGGGGGAAAAAAATATGCAAATTAGTACTTTCAAACAATATTTTTTTCAAAAACATTTTTGGTT
>JABWIB010020051.1:4306-14675 GCA_016617825.1 Platyplectrum ornatum
ATTCAGACTTTAGACACTATTGACTTACGCACAACTTACTCAANAGTGGGAAAAACCGTCTTGGATTGCAGGGGAGATAAATTTCAATAGCTTCAAACAGTACTAGAGTTGAGAGATAATGTCTAGGAAGCACTTCACTTATGCCCCCTACGGTGTACCCAAATAGCGTTTTACAACCATATGTGGGATATTTCTAAAATCTGTAGATTAGAGACACAGGGGATTTACAGGGGATTACATTTTACGTTTTGTCTTCCAGTTAACATCTGTCCTGGTTAACATCTGTCCAGAATAAAATGGATTAACATCTAAAGTTTGCTAAAAAAGGGAAAATTTTAAATTTTACCCTCAATTTGCTTTCATTTTTTTAAACACCTAAAGGTTTACAAACTTCCAGAGTGCTGTTTTGGATACTTTGAGGGGTGCAGTTTCCCAAATGTGGTCATTTATGGGGATGTCTATCATGCAGGCCCCTTAAAGCCACATCCAATGTCAACTGGACCCTACATTTTTTAAACTTTTGCATTTTNTTAAAATTGTGAAAAATTACAAGTAAGTTTATGAGCCGCCAACAATCATAAAAAAAGTATAAGGATAATAAAAATGATGGCAACAGAAAGTAGATATATGGTAATGTTAGTTATTAACTATATTGTGTGGTATGACTATCTGTCTTACAAGCAGAAATTGTAATATTTCGAAAATTGGGAAAACGTTTCCTGAAATTTGCATATTTTTCATAAATAGATACAGACTGTATCAACCAAACTTTACCATTAACTGTAATTACAATGTCTCACGCAAAAACAATCCCAGAATCAGTTGGATAAGTAAAAGCATTAAAGTTATTCCCACATAAAGAGACACATGTCAGATTTAGAAAATAGCGCTTGGTCTTAAAGGACCAAATAGGCCGCGTCTTGAAGGGGTTAAAAAGCTAAAGTTGAAAATTCGAAATAATATATCAGTAAGTTTTTCTTTGTCTTGTTTATTTTAATTTCCGGTCAGATAAGTTTATTTTACTGTATAAACAACTGTGTATCATTGATTACTACAAAAAGGCAAACAGACTGCAGGACTGTTATACTCTGAACAGCTTCATATTCAATAATGATAATTTATTCTTACATATAGTAAACATGTTCCAAAGTGTTTTCAGTATAAACATAGTTTTTCTTTTTAATAAGCAGAACCTCTCTACTGAGGGAGCACAAACAGTGCAAATGATCAATGAACATGTAACACTGTCAGGACTGTAACCATAAACAATCTCTCAAATTTATTATTTGTTTACGAAGCCATAAATGTATTGACGATACATCAAATTTAATGAGTGGGCAAATGAATTAAGCCACCCTTCTAGTGAATATTGTGAGCTTAATTGAGATATTAATAAGTGCGATGATTATGTATCCAAGATAATGAGAATGATAAACACAGATAGGCAGCCAACTGTGTAATCTCACTGCTCTAATAGGTTCCTGAATATCAATGATGAGCAGCTAACAGAGCTGAACATCTCCTTGCTCTGTTCCAGTCTATCAGTTGATCAAAGGAGGTTCTTTGATATCAATGGTAGATTCACAATAAAGACGAATATCAGCATCACAACTGAGTCAGTAAGTTCAAAGAAGTACAAATGCTCATATGAAGTTTTACTTACATTTTTTGACATGCTCCCTTGCCTGCTCATATTTTCTTCAGAAAAAAATCAAAGCATTTTAAAGCTATATTGGTCTGATGGATATTTAGGCCTTCAGGTGTATAAGAACTTAATAAAAGGATCTACGAGTGTAGTAAGGCTTCTTGTTTTTGTTAATTGATTTATTAAAATTTGTTAAACTTCTTAAACAAACAAAAAAGAACAATTAATTACAGTGGTAAAACAGTTAATATACATAAAAAGTTAATACTTTTTGAAAACAGATTTGGCAATTTATTTATATGAAACTCATATTATACTTTATTTATGGAAGACATTTTAATGTACTTCCTTCATCAGTTCCACGTGTGGTGCTTGAACTAACCTGCAGAGGAAAGCAAATGCAGTTAGTGCCCACCCCAACCAGCCAGTCACCTGTAGGAGGAAACAGGGAGTTAGTCCATTGGTGAGGTAATGGTCATCACAGACTTCAGACTACTTCTTTTCACCAATTCTTATTGCGAGCGGAATAAAACCTACTTACACATAATGGTTCAATTTGCACCATGATAGGAGAGGAAAAGATGCATGAAGACCGGACCTTATCGATCCCCTTGACAAATGTCACCTCATATCTCAACTCGGCTCCCAACTTGCTGACTAATAACACCTATGGCCTATCCTGGGCCTAGTACATACTAACCAACATGGGGCTAACGCCTAACTTAACAACCAGGCCTAGAAGTCATTGCCTAATCAGGGCCTAATGCCCATTATCTGACTGCAGCTCCACTTGCACAGTTATGTGCACCTGAGCATTAGCCATCTGTTAAATTAGAGCACACACTGGCTTATTGATCATCCTGATGAGCAAAGTGTTTTTTCATCTGCTCATCCATATTTACAAGCATACTATGGTAGGTAATCTCCTCAAAGGCGTGGAATACTGCTATATACAGCTGACAATAGGATACCCCTGGGTCAGTACCCTTAGTTGACACCTGATTGGTTTCCAACAACAGCAGCCACAGTTTGGGAGAAGATAGGGAAGTTATGATTATGTGCCCAAAACCAAGATGGCTGCTGCAGCACTTCCTGTTTTAAAATGGACATTTGCTGCTTACAGAGGCATCAGAGGCTCTGCCTGTCCCCCCTGCCAGCCTCCAACAACCCAAACCACCCCCAGAGGGACCTCGCTAGAGCACCCGAGCAGGTAAATCTGAGCACTGGAGTACTTCAACAGCCCGGATCGTGACATTCACATTCCTGGTCTTCGGTGATTCAAAACAAAAAAATAACTTAAAGTCAAAAAGTTTAAAGAAACTGTATATATATATATATATATATATATATATATATATATATATATATATGTTAACGGTCACAATTCTTTTCTCAAGCTGTAAAATAATAGCGCTAGTTTAATAATGCTTTAGTATGAATAATAAAAAATAATTGGTCAAATGTATTTTAATGCAAATGATATTATCTATATGTTATTTGACTTATTTAACTACTAGCACATTATAGTTCAGTAATTGGTGGCTGTGAAACGTCTAGTTTTTAGACAGTTTAATTAGAACAAATTCCACATTATTCTGTCTGTAACAATTATAGGTTCTTTGTACTGCAAGTATTAGTATATAACAATCTTCTCTGATAATGCAATTAAAATACTTAATTCAAAAAGCATATATTAATAATCTAAGTGCTTAAAATTTGACCTTCAAAGCAAATGTGTGCAGCAATTTACTCTGACAATAATTACTTCATGATAAATAACATATTGTATTTCCAAGAATGACTTAATGCAGCAGCTTTCAGATAAGTGATAATTCACTTTCCTAAAGCAATAACTCAGCATACAGAAAAGTCTCTAATGCTACAAAANGATTGCAAAGAAAGCCTTCAAAAAGTTATGGCTAAAAATTTCAAATGTAGTTATAACACATATTCCTCATAAAACAACGATACCTTTAGTAAATATATGAATCACATGCAAATTATGTTAAATGTTAAAAATTGTCATTATATTGTATGTAACAAAATATTTAGCACAATTTGGGAAAGAACTGCAGAAACACATTTCACTTTTCATTGCAGAAATAGATGTACTTCATCAACAAAAAATTGTATTGCTATATGGCTTTATTAGATATTCATTCATATGTTTTGTATACCTTTTTGCAATCTTTGGGGTATATTTACTAAGCGGTGAGATTGCTGTGAGATTGAAAATTGGGGATGTTGCCCACAGCAACCAATCAGATTTGAGTTCAGATTCTCCAGTGTGTAAAATGAAACTGAGAGCTTGAATCTGATTGGATGCTATAGGCANCATATTTTGGTCAAAAATAAATGGTCTAAATTTACTAAGCAGGAAGATNGAAAAGTGTTGACCAATCACATTCAAGCTCATATTCTCCAGTATGTAAAATGAATCAAATCTGATTGGTTGCAACATCCACACTTTTCAATCTCCCTGCTTAGTAAATTTAGGCCAAGTTGTTTTGCATAAACTCTGCCCATTTTTCAGGCACCAAATTGGGACAATTGCATCTAAAGTTGGAAAATATGTCCTATGTATGTTATATAGTGTTACATATGGCGTTTGTTTCTTGTTTTTTATTGCATATTCATGTGAAATTAGAGAATTATTTGCATAAATGTCAAAAATTCTTGACACTGCCACTTTATGTGTACATACGTATAGCACCAAGAGTAATGATGCAAAAAAGTGGCTAAATAATAGTGACTTATCATCACCCCTGACTTAAGTTTGCCAACATTGACTAATAGCAAAGATGTCAAGATAGGAGGGCAAGGGGGCAAATCACCACTACCCCAAATATGAGGANCAGCAACTCCACACCATTGGAAACAGGTTTCTGGGGACACCTTAATTAAACATACACCTCCCTCACTAACATGGGGAGTTGGGCACTGGGGAGTCATTCAGGACTTGGCTAACGCTGTTGAACACTGCCCTTCGTTAAACGCTGCTCCGCCACCTTGAACTGAGTGTTACCTGCCACCATCTTGCTGGGCTGGGCAGCGATGATCTTGCTATACAGCATTAAAGTATCCGAATGTTCGGTGCCAATGCACCATAGTGAAATCCAATGTCCCAACTCCGTAAAGCACACTAATTTTTCACTGTTTCCCGGGAGTTATCCACCCCCTTAGGGAAAAATTCCCAGGCTTGCAGTTAAGAACAATGCCGGGCATTCACAGCGTGCATTACAGTCAAGCTAAACATTTACTGGTTAACCCAAGGATCATATTGATTNACTTGAATTACATATCTGGCCTTGATACGAATGCATTCATACTGTATGTCAGTAAAGAAACCTAAGACTCTTTAGAACTCCAGGGGAAATCCCCTTGACCAAGAGGCTGCTGCACTTGTATGTCTGCATAAAGTGTCATGTGACTGTGGCCATATAAGTCTATTGCAGAGTTTCTGAATACTTATTGTTGTAATTGTTTATTAGTAACGCTAAGTTAATGTGAATTAAGAAAATCTATCTGCTCAATAAGTCTAGAGTGATTTAGATTAAGGAAAAGTTTTCGTATCCTAGTTTGTAATAAAACATTAAACACCCACATCAAGTCACCGTCATACTTGATACACCGGTGGCCATGTCATCACATACCTATCCCCTGGGAAATCTAATGGAAGGAGGGCACCAAAGCAGAGGAATATCTTGCTCCTGAATGACGGACGCTTGCATTTGCATATGTACAGAACTNCTTTTCCAGCTGGAGCGGAAGCTGGGGAGCCCTCCGGTGCCCAGCCANNGCTGCAGAGATTTTTAAGAAGCNTGTTTTGCTTCCAGGCTGCNTATATGGGCAGCAAAATATATATTTAATTACCATAACTGTTAAATTGTAAAAAAGATCAGAAATATTGAATTTGATATATTTAATTAAGCCGGTTAACAGACAAATGGACTTGATGAGTGGCAGGTCAGTGTCGTGCAGTCCATGAGGAACAACAGTAATTAGAATAAACCGGCGGACAACCTATTAATATTCTTTCAAGGTCAAGCCACAGAACTAATTTGGAAAAGCACTAAAACCCATTATTAAACCATCAATCAAACAGCNCACTGACAAAGAATCAATAGGCAAACCCTCTATAGTATAAACAAATAATAATAAATTATAATAGTCCCACCTCACCACAGAATCCATTTAGTTTCAACAATGTTATGTTGCCAGCTATTATTTATAAGAATAGCAGGACATAAAACAACGTCTTTGTGTCTGTTGTTTCTAAATCTAACTTGGTAAAACAAAGTCACTGAGAGGATTCATTAACTGGCTACTGATTGTTAATAACAGCAACACTTATTGACCTGTTGCTGTAATACATGTTATTCATCAACATCACTTCCCCGGTCATTAAATGGGAGTTACTCTAGTCCTAAAGATATTTTCTAAATGATGACACACGTCTCAATATAGATGTTAAAACCTCTTTCTGTGAACACTCAATTACTCATACCTCAGCATTCTAATTGCAAATAAAATACATTGGTTTACAGTGATTTAGTCAATATTTTTTAATGTCTAAACTAATTAAATAAATACCTATTGATCTTTCCAGTTGCTGAATACCCTTATTACTCTTGAATTCATGAGTAGTAAACCAAAAAATACTTTTTTTGTTCTCTGCAAGGTAATAATTGTAATATGAATAGGCTGGGTAGGCACATTTTAGGGGTGTAGAACAAGGCTGTACAAAGCATCCNTACATAGACTAAAATAGATGAAGTCTTGCACTTCTTTGTCTATATATTAAACCTTATTCGTGCTATTCAAAATTGCATGTTTCTTTAGAACTGCGATTGGCATGCAGGGAGAGGGGGCATGCGATATGACCCTCTTCCCTGTGCTGAGAGATGAAAGTGCAGAGGCTTCTATAGCCGGNGCCTCGCTGCACGTAAAAGGCGGTATAGTACTTGCTGGTAACNATGTCGGCTTTTATGAATGAAAGTCATATGAATANAATGTTTAATGCTGNAAAAGTCAACATTAAAAAATGTAGTCATAAGACTTTCATTCAGCTGGCATAGCAACCGGCAAGTACGATGCTGGCTTTTACATGCAGCGATCGCTGTTGACACAGGCTGGTTTTAAAATAATACAAAAGTAAAAGTAAAATAAACTTTCATTTAAAAATGTTTACATCTTTTAATTCCATTTTTTATATATTTTTTTTTTAAACTATTAATAGTATTTTGGAAACAGGCAATTGTCCAGGGGACAATTACCGTCTTCTTAGTCTTACACCCAACTTGCATGTCAGGACATGGTGCAAGTTGGGAACTAATTAACAGGGCTAATCCCCTGGAAAGTCAGATATTTAAATGAGAGAAGGGACAAGGAACACCCGTTCTCTTATTTAAATATTCCGGAATCGTGTGTGTGTATGTGTGCATCTTTCTACTATTTAGTCTGGTTTAGTCTGGATTTCAGGCGGATGTCCCACTTTGGATCACGTCCTCTGTGCTTCTTGTATNTTTAGAATGTGATATAATTTGCACCACCTATTGAAATTCTAAGCAAGAAGGCAGCACATATTATATCAGTCATTAAATACACAATAATGCATTTATAGTTCACAAAGGTAACTTGGAAGAAGCATATACTTTTAAGTGCTTTATGAAATAATAGAATACAAATAAGCAATATCCATCCAGAATGGGTTATACATGTGCTNACTATTGTCACACTTGAGATTCATGGAAAGGAATTCATACATATAAATGCTTTAATTCAGTTAGCAGTAAATCATCAATTAATAACGTGTTGCCTGGTGAAAAGATTGACCAGCTCCTACTAGCAAAAACAAGGAGTCACTTACACCCTGAACATTTCATCACAAGAGAAGTTCAAATATAATAATTGTTTTTTTTTTAAATGACAATTCATCTTTACATGCATCTTGCACAATGTGTTAAATATGACAACTATAACCAATATAAATACATATTATTTAATCTCCTAAAAAGACTCCTTAGTCCCAAGAAACCGAATGCATCCANTTTCTTAGACTAACCGGCCTCCTCTTGCAATATAACACCGTACCTATTTCCTTCCTTATGTGGTTTGAACCATCTGTAAATCCATAAATCTAACAAATAATTCATTTTTATTATGGCCCTGGGGCTAAATTCTCACTGACTGAATAATATCGCCCAATAAAAAAACTCTTAAAGCCNAGATTTATAGGAGGGGAAAACTTATACTATGTTCTGTGATCTGTTACAGTGTGATCCACATAAAAGTGACTGGTTCATTTATTGCTTGACAAACCGATTACATTAACAAAAACTTTTCAGAGAAACGTGTTTACTATGCTTTTATAGCGTGTGTAAATACAGCAAGTCTTATCATCTTTACATGTACATTTTAAAATGAGCTATTTGATTGACTAAGTTAGCAGTATATGGAGACATCAACCTTNGTAAAAAGGTCATAAAAATAAATTGAGTGAACAAGTAACAATGTTATCACATTAATTTAGAACTTTAGAACAGCCCTAAATCTGAATCTATTGAGCACAGAAAGGGAAAAGTTTAATTATACCTTAAGGCAATGTTACAAACCACGTTTCTTTACATACCTTAAGGGATGTGACAAACGAATACACGAGACCAATATATACAAANGTGTTATTCTCATAAACAATTAAAACTCTATGAAGAACATGGATTTTTATNACATTTATTTTAGGAATTAGACTTAAAGTAGAATCAAATTCAGGAACACAGTGTACTCTGAACAGTTCAAGAGCCTTTGAGGTTTTGTTGTTGATGAGTAAGGTTTAATAAATTATATAAGACAGATACAGTAACGGGAGTCCAACAATGCACAAATAAATGATAACATTTTACAAAGTAGACAAGTAAATAAGTTCATAAGAGAGTAAACAACAGAAAAGTCAGTACAAGAAGCTGGATGCATGAAATGTCTTGGGTTGCAAAGAGTGTAACTGAGACCTGCTGGAAGCCCTTGGGTGCACAACTGATGGAGGACAACACGAGCAGTTTTAGGATACACTCAAGGGAAACTGAAATGAATGCTGTCATGAGCATAGGATGCATACTGCAAAAACCTTTACCCCCCAAACTACTTTCCAGATGGGAAGGGAAGCAGCATCGAAATGGAAAGTGAGGGTTTGACTACGAGGGGAAAAATAGAGCATAGAATAGTATGGTTATGATTAGGATGATGGAGTAGACAGAAATTTTCAGGGTTAGACTGCAGAGAGGGTTAGTGAAATGAAAGAGGAGGGTTATGAAGAGAAGGGTTAGGTTTATGCCATGGGGAGGGAATGGTGCATAGAAGGGGAAGGTTTGGGTTAGGATGTGGAGAAGAGATGGAGGGTAGAATGAGAAAGTTAGGATTAGGATGCGGAGAAGAGATGGAGAGTAGAATGAGAAGGTTAGGGTTAAACTGCAGAGGGTGTTAGTGTAATGAATGGGGAGGATGGAAGGTGATGATTAGGCTGTGGGGGGGTGGAGTATAGAAGGGTAAGGTTAGGATTAGGATGCGAGAGTAGAGAGTAGAATGAGAAGGATAAGGTTAGACTGCAGAGAGTTGGGGTTGAGGAATCAAAGCCTCAAAGAATTCTCTGCAGCAAAACTTCTTTCTTATTATATGTTTTGTTACAGTATGATTGCCAGGAATGGTCCTGTGAGAATAGGACAGTTTGGATTGGTGACTCAAACATTGTTGGCTGTAAATGCAGACTTGCTAACAGGAGCTAGAGGTTAATGCTGACTTGAGCTGAGTGCTGGAAAGGGCTGGTTTATTTACAGGACATGCAGCTGATCCAGTGCAAGGCTCATGATAACAGGCACCTAGACTACACATGGACTACATACATCTTATATGCCTAACTTACTTAACTGACATTATACTTTTACACTGCACTTTTCATTCATGATAAAAAAAATGGTATCTGAGAATATCTCAAAATGTTGCTGTATTTTACATCTTTAAATAACAAACGGCCCTTTACCATGCTGCCGCTTATAGCATCTGGTCTTCAGTGTTCTCGTGCCTTATTCTCCTGCAGTTGGATTTTTGTCAGTCCTTATGTGTGTGTTATCGTCCCTCTTGCCCCTTGTACGTACCATTCCTGTTTTGTCTTTCCTATGCTTGGTGCCTGTTTGTTTCTTTCCTGCATGTGTTAATGAGATAGGCTAGCCTTGCATCCGGTCAGACACTACTGAGCTATTTGCTTGATTTAGCTTTCTGCTCTGTACTGTCACCTTTGTCTCCTTGTGTCTGTAGTCGTACATGTCAAGTTCAGTGCTCTTATCTTCCGCCATTCTTGAGATTTTCTGCCTGGAGTTTGTACAATTAGTTAAGTTAACCTTGTTTTTCTTAGGTCTCTANATATCTCTTACACCTTTTCCTGAGTTTTATTTGTCATTTTGGATAATACCTGGTTTGTGTTTTTTGCCTTATTTTATGGTTGTTCATAGAGTTACCTGCCATNCACAACAGTTGTCCTTAGGAGTTTGTAGTTTACTCCAGTTACATCTTGATTGTTCCCAGGNTTACACTTGTACCTGTTTTATCCAAGCTCAGAATAAACTTCAAAAACATTAGAGACTGTAAAAAGAAGGATAACTAAAATACTGTAGTGCATGATGTGATCATAAGACATATGAGTATGAAAAGTATATCAAAAGATTTACAGGTACA
>JABWIB010020071.1:0-12401 GCA_016617825.1 Platyplectrum ornatum
GGTTCGGTAGGGCTTGTGCAGTGTTAGGTAGGGCTTGAGTATTTTGGGCAGCGCCAGCCAGGACCTATATGTACCGTTTTCAACCTGCAGAATGTTAGGTGGTATGCCTGCTGAGGTNAATAGAGAACACCAGGCTGAAGCTGTTCTTCATCGTCAATAATGGACAGCTGAAACCTGTCAGCCATTGTTAGTGAATTTATGTTTTGCCAACTGTGTCTTTGCAGTAACAGGGCACAGAGCTGCATCATGTGCCATCATAACCAGTAACACGCTCCACCAACTGCACAATGTTCTGCATTCTTACTAGTGTATTGGATTACCAGTGTACTATAAGGGGGGGTGGGATTGGGGGGCGCTGAGCCTGACAGTAGCACTAAGGTAAATCAATGAAGATCCTGACCCATCTGGTATATGTACCATATCAGCGATCTGTACAAATGCAGTAGGGTTGCTTTTTATGGACAAGCTGCTGTTCTGTGCCTGTGTGGGCCAGTAAAAGGGCTGCCTATGTGCCAGAGAGATGCCTGCACCAACATAAGTTTTCTCTTGGATGTGTGCTCTATAAGACAGAGCTGAGCTGCTGCACTGCCTGCTGTTCTAGCTCAGCCCCATCGGAGTGCTACAATACTGGTCAATTACTGCGAAATAACATAATATCATAGGATGTGNATGTGTGAGGAGAGACCATTCCTTTTGCACTGAGGTATTAACGCCACCAGAATCCATACTCTCAGTAAATCTGAGGGTCTCAGTAAATGAGATGGTCTGCAGGGCTGGAATAAGAGCCGCACAGACCTGTAGCTGGAAATGATGGAAGAGACGCCAATGATCCATGAGTGTGACAACTGTCATTATATGTGGTGTGCATTGGTTCTCTGGCATTAGATATAGGACTATGAACTTTTTTGATAATGGAGGCCTGGGGCTGTAGTCCCAATAGCCCCATTGNTTACCAGCTCTGGGGGCCTGAGTGGAAATGAAGATTATATGTAAGGGTTAAGTCAAACCCTTACTGTATGATTAGCCTACCTCCCCTATATCACCCACCCAGCAAATCCACCCAAATCTGAGCGGGTCACATTCAGTTATAAGCAGAATCACACCCAGCATGTACCTGCTTTCAGCTGATCCAATACTTTCATGACTCCTTTCAGCTGCTGCTGGTAGACATCTGCCTTTTTCACGGCCTCTTCTTCTTTATCTTCAATGTTCTTTAGGATTGACCGGTGCTCCTGCTCTAGACACACTCCTTGTGCTTTGAATTCTTCAATGTCTCTTTTTATCTGTGAAATACAGACACTCCTCACATGCTTGTATGCCTAAACCAGCGGGCTCCCTCAAAGTCATATCCAAGTGAAGGTGGATGGGTTCACAGACACTGTCATGTATTAGTGATATCTGTTTTATGGCATCTTCCGCCTTTCATCTAGATTTCTCTTCATGCATATCTGCAGATTTTTTGCAAGTTAATGTAACACAGAAAACCTGCAGTCACAGCTAAGCTAGAGTTTTCTAAATGTGTAATGTGCCTAAGGGGGGGTATATATATATATATATATATATATATATATATATATATATATATATATATAAACATAATTACTTTATTTAATTGTTATTTAAGTTGTGGTACTGATCAGTAGGGTTGACACCAAACAGGTATACGTATTGTCAGACAATAGAAAGTGTGATAGGCCTATCACTAAATAGAGACAGGNCATTAGAGAGAGTTTGGTGCTTATATATAAATTTTGCACATTTAAGCTATGGGGTAAAATCCATTTCTTTTACATTAAAGATAAGAGATAATAGACAGAATATTCTCACCTCNGAAATCTGTTCCGCCAGCCTCTCCTTTTCATTATTCTGCTCGTTAACATAATTAAATAAGGCAAAGTTGCGATCCTCAACTGCNATAAACAAAAGGACATTTCATTGTGTGGTACCCATGACATTTAATCAAATACAGAAATATATACAGTAGGCGTCAGCAGGGCTCGAAGTCGGTATTTATAAGTGTGGGTATGAAGGAGGATTTCAATAACATTTATTAGGGGCAGGGCTTATACAAGAGGGCGGTGCTTTGCTGGGAAATAATTATCGGTATACCACCCCAGTGTATACCGGGCCACTTCAACCACTGGGTGTCAGTGATATCATTATACAACTGCTATATTCTCAATACTACAGCAAATTGCTGTTACACCAGAAAAAAAATCATCATTTTAACTGACAGGATGAAAAATGTAATTCACACAAATATTCTTATTTAATGCAGATGTTGTGTAAGTGGGAAGTGCCAGTGATTGCGAAGCCACGCTGGTCTTCCAGATGAATGGATGTTAGGTGAAGCATAAAGCACAATATGCGTATGATGAAATTGGCGCAGGTCAGCAGTAATATCTTTTTGATTCCTTTATATTCGATTGTTAGAAAATGACAGTCATTGTGTGTGACACTTCTGTGTCTAAAGAAAAGAATAAAACACATTAATTGACAGGCGGCCTTATAAAGATATTGACGCTTATGATGTTTCGGTGGCATAATATGACTTAGATGTTGTCTCTAAAAAGAATAAATGACAATATGTCTTTAAGTGGACACATAAAGGATTCGATTAGTTAGTATATAGAATGCAACAGACGAGACTATGGGTGTTGTTAAACTACAGCACCCAGCATGTTCCAGTAGTACAGGCTGATACCTGGCAAAGCATGATGGGACTTTGTTTAACAAAAGCTAGCACNATGCCTATGACAGCGGCAGCCAGTCAGCATATGACCGTGGTCAGTTCTTAGTNCTAACCACTGTCGCAATGCCATGGATATCATGGTCCTATGAATGTGGATCTTCNTTAATCACAAAGTCATTGAAGGTTAGGATGTGTGGAGGGAGGGAGAGGGTCAATGCTTGCTCACCTCTCCTATAAACCTAGGGAGCCATGGAAATCGTTGTGTGTTCGCACTGCGCCTGATCAGAATTAGGACTTAGGACAGTAAAGGATTAATATTTAATCCTTTTTTTAAATGTACATATATGGTATGATGACATTAAGGTATAAAACAGGTACTTTCCTTTCCTCATATACAGTAGTCTTAGGGAAGGCACAATACGCACATGTAGACCTGTAGGGTATGTTGACCTGTAGAGTAAATCTCTCCTGGTTTTCTATATCCAATTATATTTTGTGTGTTTCTATTGTATTGATGACAAACATACATATTTCCTGAAGAACCATGTAATAGGGAACAAAATGCTGAATTTTTATGTTATGTAAAACAGGACAGGATACACTCCAGAAAATAACAATGCAGAGCGTCTNGTCTCGTCCTGAGTGCTTTTCCGCTAAGCATTGGAGAGATTGTGACTGTAAAGCACTTTATTTGTAATGCTGTATTTTCTCCCAAAGTGTGATAATCTAAATCTTGTAAGACAGTTTGTTTTTCTCTAGTGAGCTACCTTTAAGAGAGAGAGGAATAAAAACATTGCAATAAGCCCGAGGCGTATCTTCACAGGAAGAGGAATCTGCCACTTAAAATTATGGAGACAAGTAAACATATTTTAACCTTGTGTTCTGCCTGGAACTTAGAGCTATTTCAAATGTGGATCAAAAATGCTAATTCGGTGTAAGATCCGGCTTTAACATTTTGCATAAATTACATGTAAAGCTTTTGGCAGGAACAGTTAAAGCTAAATCCACATATCTGAAAAATCTGCAATAGTAAGTGCCCACATCCACATACTAAAATCCTTCTTTAATAGGTGTTCAGGAGAGATTCAACTTATAAAGTCAAGGAGTGTTAATGCTCATAAGAGGAGACGTGTACAGTGTGGATCAGCATAGTCTTCTGGACATTCGGCATGGTGCACAACTGTACTGANAAATGCAGGTGTAAGGGCTGCCATGGGGTTACGTTTGTGTATGTTAATGTGAGCTGCTTGTTTTCTGAGCTGTCCCAAAACGCTGTTGTTTCTAACATGTTTCAAAGGAAGGAAAACTTAAATAGTGCAGCAAGANGGTGCGTGTCCGACAAGTGGAAATGTTGCCCATTTGTGTACACACGTCTAGTGGCTATGGTGCCCTCTTAGGTAATCTTCCCTGATGTGTTTCCTTATGATTAGTGACAGATACAGGGAAATAAGACTATGCCTCAGGATGAGCGTGAGAGAGACAGGGGAAGAAGACGTAGTAGAAGGGAAGATAAGGAATGGAAGAATATAGTGTAATATGCTTTTGGATGTGGACCACTGCAATGATTAGCCGAGTGTTCGACACCCTTGCCAGAAATTCAGTCGTGACATGAGAGATTTTTCTACAGTCCTAGATAAATGTGTGGACACAACAAATAATCAGTTTATTATTATTGCCCCAACAGGTAGTATTTTCCCTTAACCTTTACAGTTACTTTCTTCTTGTATCAGCCTAACCCTCGATGCCCAACAGCCTAACCCTAACATTCCCTTTCTGCCAGCCTAACCCTAACATCCATATCCTGCAGGCTAACCCTAACTTTCCCATTGTATGGCAACGACCATAACCTTTCAGCCCCAATAATAGTGCAAAACCTTTCAGCCTCAATAATAAGAGAATTAGGTCTTCTGTAATTCTTGGTGTAGGATGGTCGGGAGATAGCCAAAATGATCAGGTATTGTGTAGACAATATATAGTGTTTGTGGTGGAGCATTTTATTGGGAGGTGAGCATACTATATACACTAAAGATATAAGTAAATATTGAATTATATAGTAATTGGCCATGCTCATGCTGATTTATGTATATTTTTCTGTGAATGCAAAACAACCAACTCTACATTGTTACAGTTGTGGGTAATCGGGGAGCAGAGTATAATTAGAAGCCTGGTCTTCAACAGAGCTTCTGATGGTGGAAGATAGAAAAACACAGGGGAATAGCAGCAAGATGAATAATGGAAACATTCTAATAAAACTAATTGTATACAATAACACACACACATAAAGACAGACCACAANCACAAAATATAAAATGGATGGGACACCAGGAGTAGAGGGGAACGATAGACAACAGAGAATGGCAGCGGGAGGTGAAGGAGAAAACTGGGAACCAGGGCAATATAAGCAATATATCCACTCCNGAGGTTTAGTAAATAAAAGCTATAAACTCTGCATAGCTCAGAATGTGACTCATCCGTGTGGGTCTGTTTTATGGGAATGCATACCTCCCAAGTGCCCCGACTCCAGTGGGACAGTCCTGATTATGGGTGGCTGTCCTGCTGTCCCATCTGCCCGCACTTTGTCCCGATTAGGGAATAAAACAGTTTTCAGTTTTATTTTTCATTTTGCTGGTATAGGGGCCAGAAAAGTGGTGGGGCAGAGCTGGGTGGGTTTCGGTGGAGCNGGGTTGAGGCAGGGCTGGAGTCAGGACTTATTAGGAAAGGTGGGAGGTGTGGGAATGCACAAAATAAGAACACTATAAATTGTGCTAAGCTATCGTTCTGAAAAGCTGTCAAACCATAGAACACAGTAGAGATTGTGTAAGTTATAGTAGAAAATATGTATGTTATGCGTTTATTATTAACATTTTCTGCAAGGCCAAGCTTTCCTCTATGTGGCATATCTGCTTCCAGATATCCTGATGATTCTTTGGAGTTCTAATTACTAATACATCGTGTTCTACAAAGCTCCTCTGACTTCNCACTTCTAAAAGAACTCTATAGCTTGAAACCCAGTAGAGTTACATGAAACTGCTTGACAGCTGGTAAAGTTAGTGCCTATTAGCATGCTGGGATGTGTCTGTATATTAGGTATTGAATACTGATGCTCACCTTCAATAAACCTGTTAACAAGCACGTCAAGGTTGTCTTCTCCAGTGACTGACTGAATTTGCTGGAAAGCTTGTTCATAGGTCTCGATCGTCTCTTCAGTGGGGTCGCGCTTTTTCCTTTCAATTTCTTCTTTTTCTGGTAACAGGTAAAAATAAAGACAATGCATACTTGTTACACAAAGCTGTCAGTATGTATTATGAATTATCTATCCAGCTTTTCTCTAAACCCATATATAGTAAAGATGAATNAATGATCCTCTTTGAGTAGTTATGTTGCTTTATAATCTGAATCTACTTGTCTGCGGGGCATATGAAGGTTCTTCAGTAATTACAATTGGTATGTTTAAGATTATGAGAGATTATTTTTGTTCTTAATGGACCAAATCCTGACTTCAGTTCCTGCTATGATCGTAGCTGTGGCAGCAGGGATCCAGTATGGGGTGCATTTCCCAAAGCAACATTCACAGTTATGAAATACAAATAGTTGAAACCTCATTTTCAGCTGTCTGTATATTAAAAATGTTTCGAATGTGTAAATATGCTGAAATATCCCTATTTCAGCTACTTACCCATGTTTTATACAATTATTGTTTTTTGATGATACAATGCTCTGTGAGGTTTCTCCAGTAACCCCACTGCCCATTGAACATTATGAGGGAAAGACAACAGCATGGATGGTGTAAGGGCTAGGTTTAAGCTGCGGAGAGGCAATTGAGCATAGAAATATGGGGAAATAGAGGATTAGGCAATGGGGTAGGGANGGATTGCAGAAAAGGAGATTAGGGCTAGGATGCCTAGTGGGGATGGCTTGATAAAGTGGAAGGTTACAGAGCATAGAAGAAAGGGCTAGGCTGCGGAGAGGAGATGGATAGGAGAAGGTGAGGTTAGACTTAGGCTATGGGGAGCAGATGGATAGGAGAAGGTGAGGTAAGGGTTAGGCTATGGGGAGGAGATGATAGGAGAAGGTGAGGTTAGANTTAGGCTATGGGGAGCAGATGGATAGGAGAAGGTGAGGTAANGGTTAGGCTATGGGAAGGAGATGATAGGAGAAGGTGAGGTAAGGGTTAGGCTATGGGGAGGCGATGATAGGAGAAGGGGAAGTTAGGGTTGGCTATGGGGAGGAGATGGATAGGAGAAAGTGAAGATTGGATTAGGCTATGGGGAGAGGAGTGTACAAGAGGAGGATTAGGTGCAGGCTGCAGGTAAGGAATGATTGGAGGAGGGGAAGGCAAAGGTTAGGCTATGTGGAGGGGAGAGTTAGGGTTAGGGTGAGCATAAGGATGAGGGAAGGAAAATTCATATNTTTTGGCACTGGGAATTCAAACCTTCTTCAGTTAGTCATTAATTCTGTGCATTGGTTTTTCTTTTACTTTTCTCCAGTCTATAGTTTCCTGTTGAAATATGTTTATTTGGNCTGGCAAACCATACCAGATTTCTACTGCCAGACCACAGGGTGTAGCCAGGGTGCTAATCAAACCTCTTTGTCCTCACTGCTTGGATGGTAAAGAGGTAGCTGCCATCACTGAACTGTTTCGCTACACCCTCCCTTTGACATAACCAATTGCCCTAGCTTACNTCACCCCATATCCAGGAAGCCAGTGAAAACACTTTCCACACTTACATACTGTAAGTGCATCAAAATCCATACTGCAACTCGTTTCAACNGTGAAAACGACTGCATTTTGTATGACTCTGGATCCAACCCAATGTTACCAAGTAGAGATCAATGCTCTGTAAATGACCATTACCTCTCCTACGCCTGGCGTCTAGAACTTCTTCACTAATGGAGCGCTCCTGAGTCTTAGTTCCCATAAACTCCTTGAGTCTACGGTCATGGTCAATTACGCGTTGTAACTCCTTTATCTCTGCCGTGTGCTGGTTTAGGTCTTTCTCCGCTCTCTCCTTCATCTGCATCATTTTTGTCTGAGCCTCATCCCTTCACAACAAATATCAGAGGAAAATAAATCAGAGGTTCTGCTAGACTAGATATGAGATTTCAAATATAAAGCGTTAATATAAAAAAANAAAGATTATTAAATGTTTTCTTCTATACCTGGCATCATAAGCAGCAGATGACTCATCAATTACAATACCAATCTCCTTTCGGGTTTGAAGAAGTTCCTACGCAATAAAAAACCTGCCGTTAAATGGGTTAAAAAAATCAACAGATCCAACGGGGACTCTAAGATTAATGCAATGATTGACCATATATATATATATATATATATATATATATATATATATATATATGTATATGTATGTCTCAAAGAAGTCGAACTCCCAAATTTTGCCCATTGCTCCCAGAATCCCCACTCCAGCTCTATGCTCTAGTATTACTAATTCTTTATAAGCATAAAAAAATAAATGTTTATAGTATAGTAATATAAGCCGAATCCAGCTATTTACGTAATCGATGACGTAAATAGTGACATCTGCACATGTGGACGACAAATGTTACTAGTATGTTTTTCAAGTATATGAAACTCGAGTTTCGTGCACTTTAACGCACGAGGGGCCGGGTTTACTTATCAGCGTGCCCAATGTGCCCAATAAAGATTGTGTGGCTGGGGACAACATTTATGTGCTGATATGATCTTATCTTAGTACATAAGCAGAACAGTTTGTAACATTTAAGGTATAATGGTAGCGGCGTAATTTTTATTTACCCTGGGAACCACCAACCCTAGTTACGGCACTGCTGTCATGTAATATTAATTTTAGTCCTCACCTTTTCAAGTCTTCTATATAATTGATCAAAACGAGATCGTTCGATCCTCAGTATGTCAAGCTCTTCCCTCATCTTGGCATTCTTTGCCAGCTGAACATTGAATTTGGTCAGAGCCTAGAAATCAAAGAAAACCACATGGAGGCATGAGTAGCGGCGTCTATAATGTAATGTGACTTACAGCATGACAATAGAGGCACAATTCCCATCAGAAATTGCTGCAATGTCCTACACAGTGCTTGACTATAGAATCCAATAAACACAAAGAAGAAATAACTTAATGCATTGTTCCAAATGTTCAGCACACATAAACATGCTCCATTAACATCTATCAGCATGGTCTGTAAATCTCAAATATAATTGTTTCCNAAATGGTTTTTGAAAACACAAAGCTAAGAAAACAAACAAACATGCAACGCTAATTATGTTCAAAGTGGTTGTGTTAAATGCTAGATTCCGAGGGAAATAATAAAGGCATGAATCATTCATGTGTGGTGTCTGAATTATCATGCAAGCATTTCATCTGTGCAATTTGCAGCGTTGGGAAAAGATGTATATGCATCGCATATCTTAAGAAGTCTACAATTACTGGGCTGTTATTCTCTGGTTACTAATTAGTGAGCTGCTTACAGTTGTGAGTCAAANAAATATACATTGAAAGAATAATCGCTTTAGATGATGCATTCGATATNTGAGCTCTTTTGCACTGTAGAAGTTAACATCCATCCAGGTAGCAGGAAATAATGGATGTAGACTGAAGAGACTCTTTCTTTAAGCACAAGGGGCCAGAATCGGACCAATGATCTGAATGCGACACACACTATGGGCCAGATTCAGATCTTTAGGCACTCATGATTTACTCAAGAGTGGGTAAAACCATGATGAATTACAGGGGGGTAAAATAAATGTCAGTGTGTGCATGCAGGGAGAATACTTCTCTATTGTTGCATGTTGCACACAGATACTGACCAGCGTTACTGTTACACTGTTATTACACTTGGTCTGGAAACATCATCTCTCACCTGTAATACTGATTGCAACTAATAAAATTTAACTCCCCCGCAATCCAACATGGTTTAGCCCATACTTGACAAAATTATGAGCGCCTGAAGTTCTGAATCCGGCCCTATGAGCCATCTGAACCAGAATTAGACTGCCACAAGGTTTAATGTTCAGAGCCCAAAACACATCAGTTGCTGTGATACAAATCTGGATCCCTGGAGTATTCAGGACACCATGCGTGCAGCAAGGTGAGACCACTTCAATTGTCAGTACAGTTATTGAAAAGAGCTGGAAGAATAACCACTACTTGTAGCNTACCCGGTCCAGACGATTCTCCATCACCTTCACATTTTTCTGGGACTGGGCATTTTGCTTTGCAGATCCAGAGGAACCTCTGATTTGTTTTCTCTGATCAGCAAGTTTTTTCTCCCAGGATTTGATCTACAAAAGAGTTTTATTTTTAATCAATTAATCCTAATCTGACATTTTTGCAATTTTTAAACACATTCAGTAACAAAATTGTGGTTTTTCAGTATAAGTTGGTAACAATCCTGAAGTTTCATACTCGAGTTAGTGGTTTCACTTAACAATAGTGCTATAACAGTGCTTCTGTGCTGCGAGTGGAGCGTTCACGTTTTATTTCTGACATTTTTGGGGCTGAAGACAGAGACAGACATCAGTGGGGCGGCATGAACAGAACCATCCTTATCCCTACACTCACCCTATGTTTTGTTAGGGCCCTGTTACCACAAATACCTTCTATATGAGGGCGGTGGTCTCCCCTCACATTCATGAAAATTNGGATTGTCAAATAGTGTACCTCTGCTGCATGTCGGAGCTCCGCTTGCATTGGCTGTTAATTCTGCATACTGTTCAATTAGCAAGCAAGGACTAGATCACTTTGTTAGGAAAATATCAGCATTTGCCAATAGAGGTTTGGATTCAGAGTTCCGCANCGGCAATGTTTCCAATGAAAAGGTAGGATAGATTGCGCTATGTGGAAAGGGGAATATTTTTATATTCACAGTGAGAGCAACCCCCACTGTGTCCAGACTACTGAGCCATTCCCATGTTGCATCAGGATGTTGTATAAGTGCAATGGTCTGTTTCGCTCATGAAAGGCAGGATCCCTAAAGGATCTGACACTGGATCCTCATTGCTGCTCTCTGGTCTTTTATTACCGGATTATGTTTGTTTCTTATTTTGGTTCAACTTTTACCTCCTGTTCCAGGTCATGGATGGTCTGCTTCTCAATGGACAGCTGTTCTTCCAGCTCATCCTTTTGCTCCAGCAGGGACTGCAGCTTGCCCTGGTTGCCCTGATCTCGTGACTGGTTGCTTCTGCTCTCTGAGATCTTTAAATTCTTCAGGAACTCATCCCTCTCTTTCTCCAGGGCTCTTATCTCTGCCCTGCATAAAGTAACCAAGAAACACTTTGATTTTCTCAATTTTGAGCTGTGAAGAATAAATTATTGTCTGGTCTTTGTAGCGGAGAATCTTCTAGTGACGGCCTGAAAGAGTCACAATCAACTGTACTCTCCACACAAGTGCATATTGGATAACTGAAGTGTTTATTTTTATTTATATTCAAAGTACAGAGAGACAAATGTAAAACATGTTTAGTTGCACATTCATTATATTAAATATACCTTTANGTATAGTACTAAATAGTCCACCGCTTCCTCCTCTGTCTTTGTATGTTCTCTGGTATCAGGGTTCTGGGTGTCTAATTGCAGTTCTGGTGACAGAAGTCCCCTGGCTGATCCCATTGCTGGTTCTGATCTCTATCATGAAGGCTCTGAGACTGGTCAGTACCGATTCAGTGCCTGATATCTAAATACCTGCACCTACTACTACTACTACACTATACTGTCATCTATGTATAGTATGTCTGGTATACTTTCATCTGTCAAGTTACCTGTTACCGCAATACCTGAATTTACTGCTATACTATCCTGTCATCTGTGTTACCCGTTATCCCAGTACCTGCACCTACTTTCTCATTTATCAATACCTGCTACGACCACCTGAAGAGATACGGTATCCATAAATAACTATTATTGCAAATGTACCTGAAAGCTTCAATAAATCATGTCACAATGCACATCAGTCACATGCTTAGTCTGCAAATCCCAGAATGACTCTTCCTAGCNCTAGACCTTTCAGCAGGAGCGGAACCGGTTTCCTGTGTTGTTTAATTGNTGCTGATGTTGCCTTTAATTTCAATTTAAACTTCCCTTTCTGCTGTGGTTGCAACGGTGCACAATGCATGTGACAAAACACATCAGAACAGGCAAAGTAGATAGACAATATAGAGACTCAACCAGGCAGCCACACATAAATGAAGATGGAGCGAGTTACACTTCCGCATATATACAGTATATATGTGTGTGTGTGTGTGTGTGTGGATAACATTTTTTTTTAGCTAATATGTATCTAATGGGGAGATAACTAATTTAACATTATCTGTGTGTCATCATTGTAGGTGACAAAATCACTGCCCCCACTTAGTACAGGAGTACGGGATGCCTATCTCTCCACTCACAACATAAGTGAACTGGACCATAAACAGAACTAGACAAATCTCTAGCAATCAGTTCACTATAATGTTAACAGCCATCTTGCAATCAGTAACAGCCTATATCAGAGACGCGACCCAACATGGCCAACCTTTGGTAATGATAGTTATGAGCTATGGCTATGCTGGGACTTAAGCTGGCCACACAAACCCACAATCCATTCAGCTGGACGGGATACATGTCATTTATAAAAGAACTTCTTCTCCTCTCGGCTGAAGCCTGTACCGGAGCCTGGGTACCTACTGGGTATGTACTGGGTATGTACTGGGTATGAACTGGGTACCTACTGGGTATGTA
>JABWIB010020092.1:0-10070 GCA_016617825.1 Platyplectrum ornatum
CTTGCTGGTGTTGCTGGATCTGCAGAGGATGCTGATGGGGTTCATCCAATTCATCCGTAAGTGATCTCGGCCTCTTAGCTGATATCGCCCTCACTTCTTCCTTAGACGCAAATGACTCCGCCAGGGTGGCTTTCATAAGATTAATAAACTCCAACATCTGAGGAGATGGGTTCTGGGCCTCCTTTGACAAACAAGCCTGACAGACATTCCTATCATAGTTATCCGGCAAATCTGTATCACACACAGAGCAATTTGTAATGCACTTTTTTGCTTGGCTTTAGAGTGGGCCTTAGTCCACTAGATTCAGACCTACAATAAAACATAGAATCATTAAACTAAAAAAAAACAAAAAAAAAACAAACTACCAAAAAAAATAAAACTATCAGGGGAGGCACAAACTTCCAGGCTTACCCAGACTTTTTAGCAGAGTTCTGATCCTCCATACTGACAACAGCTACAGCATGAAAAAAAACACACCAGTAGGGGTGGGAAACGTATAGAAGCAGCGGTAGTGTGCCTTACCAGCGCACATAATCAAGGCCAACTGAGTTCTCTCTTTCCCGCCCTCGACAAGTAGGGGCGGGAGAATATCCTTTAAATGTGCCGGCAGCTGAACCGCGCGAAGCGCTGCTGCCGGCTACACACTGACCCGGGGGAACAGACGGAGCCTGCCCGCGCTGACCGCTCGCCGAGCCCCCGCTCCCCCGGACTCCTGGAAGCTGCTCAGACCTCCCCTGATGCCTCTCCTGCAGGTAATCAGGAAAGGAAAAAGACACAGAGGGCGGAAGGAGGGGCCAATTTATACCGCCGGTGTCTTTTTCCTTTCCTGTGGGGTCCAATCGGGGAACGAACTCCCACTGGTGTGCTGCCATGGGAGGAAGGGGAAATATTATTATTTAAATGTAGAAAATTAATCCATGTATAATCATTTAGCTTGTTACTATTAGAAATTATAAGGCAGAAAAAAAAGTTTTAAGGTTTGAATATAACACTGTTATGGATATACTTTGTTGAGTCTTGAGTATCTGGGCCCACAGGTAACCATATGATGCCTCACCAGAAAACGTGAAATGACCATTATCAGTACAATAAAAACCAAAATTACATTTATTCTGACAGAGAGAAAAACAATATGTAGCACAAATAAAGGCAATAAAATCTATAAAAATGCAATTAATAGACAAGTGATAAATAATAATATAAAGTATCTGGAGCACTCACACCCGGACTAGAAGCAGAGCTGCCGCTGACTGTGTAGCTGTGGAGCTGAACCCGGGAAGCTGGTGGTGTACACAATGTCAAGAGATAGCAGCGGCCGTCCTATCCAGAAGCCTCTCCGGACCACGCTGCAGCAGCCACTCTCTGTGCTCTTGACGTTGTGTACACCACCAGCTTCCCGGGTTCAGCTCCACAGCTACACAGTCAGCGGCAGCTCTGCTTCTCCGGGTGTGAGTGCTCCAGATACTTTATATTATTATTTATCACTTGTCTATTAATTGCATTTTTATAGATTTTTTGCATTTATTTGTGCTACATATTGTTTTTCTCTCTGTCAGAATAAATGTGTTTTTGGTTTTTATTGTACTGATAATGGTAATTTCACGTTTTCTGGTGAGGCATCATATGGTTACCTGTGGGCCCTGATACTCAAGACTCAACAAAGTATATCCATAACAGTGTATATTCAAACCTTAAAACTTTTTTTTTCTGCCTTATATTGCATTTGTATGAATTTCTATAATACAGTTATATCGAGTTTTCACATAGCTCCCATTCTACTGTGCAATCCTTTTCTTTCACATTTTTTGGGGGTGGGTATACCCTCTATTTACAGTAGTAGGTTGAGCTTGTGTATGTAGACCCAAGCACTCCAAACGAGTATTGTTTTATGTATTTTATTGCGTTACTTTTTACACAGCATTAATTAAAATAAAAAGTTTTCTAGTGACCTTATGCATAGTTACATTTAGTCTTTTATATAGAGTTTAGTGCTCTATAGCATTAGGTGCTGCAGATTAGTTATCCTTGTTTCTGAATTCTACCTGAATATTAAGAAAACCATATATTATACATCAAATATTCAAGCGCCAGACATCCAGGCTGATTGAATTTTTTTGCTATTAGAAAGTGCCTCCATAAGTACATACTATTTGATAAATTATACAGAAATCTGGAGCTCTGGCGCTATATTTACAAAGCTGCGGGAATAGAAAAAGGGGACATGTTGGCAATACCAACCAATAAAAATTGAACTCTCAGTTTCCTATCGAATTCCAGAGAATGTTACTTAGAAGCTGATTGGTTAGTATGGGCAACATCCCCACTTTTTCATTCGCACAGTTTAGTAAATATAGCCCCTGGTCTCACAGTGCCTTGCTAAAGTATCCCCCCCCCCCCCCCCCCCTTGCATTCATGTTTTGTTGTTTCACAATCTTACAATTGAATTGTTTGGAGGCTTGCATCATTTCATTCACAAAACATTACTACAACTTTGATAAAGTGTCCGTGTTTAGCTAACACAGAGACTTTCTCCAGGTGACTGCTAAAACGACCATCCACACTTTTGTTATCGGGACACATGTAAGCTTACATTCAAATTTGAATCCTTTATACATATACCATTATCGATACAAAAAAGTTCACAGTGCTGTTTCCATTCAAATACTATTCTAAAGTTATATTTGAACCTTTGAACCACAGAAACCTACTAGATGTAGCTTTTATTGTATTCTTAATTGATAACTAATGACTTGTTAATGGCTGCTTGCACACTGGCTACAGAAGCCAGAGCCTCTATGCATCAAACCCTGGCCACAAGGAAAAGGGGCATATTGCATGCCCATCTCTCTGCATTCTATTCAGAGTTGCAAGTTTCACAAGAAACGTGCAACTCTGAATAGCATGGACATGCTAAAAGTCTGAATCAGGTCCCTGATCTCAGACTTCAGCTGCTTTGTATCAACCCAATTATAAATAAATATATTCTAATAGTAATTCAACTGTGTCATTATATATCTCCTTTTGATATTCCCTTTATATAGTGACTTAATCACTCATCACTATTAATTACTTAACTCTACTTTTTGTCTTCAGATTTCTGGATTGAAATCATCTTTTTAGAAGCCCATATATTACATATTTTGAAATGTAGAAATGAATCATAAGAGATATATTAATGTGATAAACGTGTGAAATAATAAAAAAAAACATAACCACAACAAAGGTTGTTTAAATGTGTTAAGTAGGTAAACATAGATGGCTTATATACCCGTACCTCTTCCTCATCTGTTCTGAAGTAAAAAAGAAAGTTCACAACCAACTTCACCAGACGCTTTTTATACACTAAAAAGAGAAAACTCAGTATAAGAGTATATAAATGTTATATAAAGTCAAATATGTCATCAAGCCCTGCCTGTTTAGCGTAATCCATAATTTGTGGGGTAGCCGAGATGAATACTTCAGCCTCAACCAGCATGGGAGTTGGGGGGCGTTGATAAAAAGCAAAAATACTGTGGGGGTAATATACTAGCATCCCTAGGGGCGAGATGCAAAAATAATCAAAAACAACTAATATTAGTGTTGAACCTGTCGTTTTTGGGGTCACTGAGATGAATAGTGACGCTCCTGATGTTGTTCAAGTTTGGTACGAGTGGAGGAAAAAAATGAAATGTCCAAAATGCATAGGTATGCTGATTGGTGACATTTAGTCTAGCAGGTTAGAGTCCATGTTGGATTTCTCGCTGCTGTGCGATGGACACATGGAATCTGTCATGGACCGTCCACTGGATGGATTTGGAGTATATCACATCCCAATTTAGACTGGACTGTCCAGATTCTTGGACCTTACAAGGGCAGAACTTGGGGAAAAGATTATGTAGCTTGAATATAGAAGATCAATTGTAGGTAGAGTTTGGCCAAGAAGGAAGAGGACCATATTATCTAATCATACCCATACAATGCCGGGCACAACAGCTAGTATGTGTGTGTATTAGTTGACATTTAAGTTGCAGGAAAATCACACAAAATTGTGTCTACTACAAAGGCTATAAAAACTTTACATGCATTTTACTGTTACCATTTCATAGTAGGAAAAGATCTGCAGCAAACAGAACAGACAATATTTGAAGTTATGCAAGTTTAATGGTGCAGCTGCTACATACAGGACCCAGCATTAATGGGCCAGTGACATACTATACTTAATGGTAGAAGCTATAACGGAGTAAATCACCATTGTGGATAAGTATGGAGTGTTTAAGGCATTGTCCATATGACTGACAAGAAGGTGCACTCACCGCTGCCTTTCTTAGGGCCTCTCATGTTCAGTTCTGCCGCTTTGTCAGCCCTCTGCCTGGATAAAGACAGCAGCTCCTTCTCGTTGTAGCGCATGGTGACACTGTTACTGCACAGCAGCTACACATTACAGCTGTCCATGTTTAGAAAGGCGGGGCGGCGCTGGCGGCTCACATCCCGGAATTGTATGTTCGTGGCATTAAAGTTTTTGTTGTAATGAGGTCACGTCCGGCTAGTTAGAGCACACTTCCGGAAGGCTGAGAAGGAGTCGTGAGAGGCGGTGTGGAGACCGGTAAGGGCTGAGATACGTGGTTCAAATGATGGCTGTACCCTGAGGCTGGTGTAGCGTCTCTGACACTCTAATCATCCATTGATTGTATAGATTATGGAGCAGTACAGACAGACCGATGAATGCAGTTTAGGCCCATGCATTGTGTGTGCGTGATTGCGCGGGTCTGATCCTCTAATAGTACATATATACCTTATCCTGCACTTGTATTTCCTGTGTTTAGGTTTCTGTTCCGGCGTGTCTCTGAACATTGAGCAAACATGGATTTCCAGCACCGAGCTGGGGGTAAGACCGGTAGTGGTGGAGTGGCCTCTGCATCTGAAAGCAACAGGGATAGGAGAGAACGTCTAAGACAGCTTGCCCTGGAGACCATTGATATTAACAAGGTAATGACATTTTATGGAGCTTACCACTGAATGCAGCAATAGTAAACAGGAATATAATATATCACAGTATGTTTAGAGCAGTGGTTCCCAAACTGTGTGCCGCAGCGCTTGCATTGGGGGTGCGCTGAATTTTTTTTCTGGTGCAGTGTTACTTATTGTGTTATGTTGTTATGTTGCTAGTGTTACTTATTAGCACAATTTTACATCTTTTGTAGGAGATACATGATTTGATATCGACCTAAAGTATTTCTAAATAGTTTTGATGCAAAAATGTGAAAAAAAAATTTGGGTTATTTTGTCTTAGGGGTGCTATAAAAAAAATTACCCTAAGGGTGCCTCCACTGAGAAAGTTTGGGACATCATGATCAAGATCTTGGAGCACTCCTCGTCCATACCAAAACATGTGAACCCTATAGTTTGGTTCAAAGATAAAATGGAGACCGTACTGACGGTGTGCTACGAAAACCATACTTCTACATCCCCCAAAAGTGGGATTGCTCATCACCCTGCTTTTGGAAATGATCCATGTGGATGTTTTCTGCTTCTTTTGGAAAATGAGCCCTTTCTGGATCTGGTCTCCTAATCAAAACTTGTCAGATTAGCTGTTTTTGTTGGTCTGACTTTTATTCTTTTGTCATCAGTTCCCACAATCGGACACATGTTACTTTTTTAAATATCTTAAAACACTTTTACTTTAAATTGGACCTTTATATATTTTTCAGGAAAGACTCTGCCTTACAGTATATAATAAACCATGTATACTTTTTCACAGGACCCGTACTTTATGAAAAATCACCTGGGCTCATATGAATGTAAGCTGTGCCTTACCCTCCACAATAATGAGGTGAGAACTGTGACGTTAGACTTGTTCTTAGCTTAAGACAATAAACTAAAAGAAAAAAAAGAACATATTTATTGTTTTCTATTTAAGTTTGTTTTGTTTCTTGTCTTTAGGGCAGTTACCTTGCGCACACACAAGGAAAAAAACATCAGACGAATTTGTAAGTTGGTTTTGATTTGATTAGTTTTTTATGGTATTGTGTGTTCTCTAAATGTAACTTACTTTTTTGTTGTTTTTTTCAGGGCTCGCCGTGCAGCAAAAGAGGCAAAGGAAGCTCCCGCACAACCAGCTCCTGAGAAAGTAAAGGTTGAAGTGAAGAAATTTGTCAAGATTGGACGTCCTGGTTATAAAGGTGATTTTTGGTTTTAGATTAATATTTCTTACATTTAATATTTAACTTTTGCTTGTTTCCTTAAGTTTCTAATTTTACATTGCAGTGACAAAGCAGAGGGATCCTGAGGTGGGCCAGCAGTCTTTGCTTTTTCAGGTAACAGTTGTGGTGATTTGTTGGAAAGTACTGTTTTGATTTGTTGTTTGTTTTTTATTCTTGTAATACATGATTAGTTTTAATTTTGTTCTTGGGGATTTTTCTCTAACACTTCATATCTCTCATAAACCAGAACACTTCCTATTCACAACTGTAAATCTCCTTTTTATGTGGCTTTGTTTTAGATTGATTATCCAGAAATAGCAGAAAGCATTATTCCTAGACACCGCTTTATGTCAGCCTATGAACAAAGGATTGAACCTCCAGACAGACGCTGGCAGTATCTGTTGATGGCAGCAGAACCATATGAAACCATTGCTTTTAAGGTGTGTGTTTGTATAGATTATATTAGTAATAGTAAACATTTAAAAAGAAGGTAACATTTGTAGTATGCCATTACTCTCTTATCCTAGTGACATCACTTAATTTTTTGTGAGATATGTGACTAAATATTTTTCTTGCGAATGCTACATGTGAATGGTAAACATGTTCTCCCCAGACTGGTGGTACACAGGGAAAGAGAAAGGAGGAGTGCATACATGGAAAAATAGGAGTCCTGAATGGGGATATGTACAATATACTCCAACTGAGTTTATAAACCCAGCCTGGGTACTTTTTCATGCACATGCGTGGAAATATTTCTGGGTAGAACACTAGGGGGTATATTTACTAAGCGGTGAGATTGGAAAGTGGGGATGTTGCCCATAGCAATCAGTTTCAAGCTCTCAGTTTCATTTTACACACTGGAGAATGTGAACTCCAATCTGATTGGTTGCTATGGGCAACATCCCCACTTTGCAATCTCGCCGTTTAGTAATTATACCCTTTGGTAGCAAATTACTGCTGATGGGAGTAACAAGGTTAATCTAGACCATGTGCTTAATTGTCAAGTCCATAATTTAGGTCAAGATGTATTAGTGTATTATCAGGGAGGAACAACTGCAATGTGTTAATTTGATTACTAGAAAGGTTTTTAGACACTTTATTAATATATAATTAATAATTACACTTTTTGCCTCTTCAGGTTCCAAGCAGGGAGATTGACAAGGTGGAAGGGAAGTTTTGGACACACTGGAATAGAGAAACTAAACAGGTAAATCAAATTAGTACTGGTTGCCTGAATTTGTTTGGCTGTGGATAAGAGTCGTACAATATGTATTTATTCCCTCTTTCTCATCCACACCACCAGTTTTTCTTGCAATTCCACTTTAAGATGGAGAAACCACCACCTGTACCAACCATTGCTCCTACACCACCTGGTGTAAAACGTCTGCCGCCACCACCAATGAATGGGATGCCGCCACGACCGCCCCTGCCAGAAAATATGCCACCACCCCCTCCAGGTGGAATGCCATTGCCTCCCATGCCTCCTGGAGCACCAGCTCCTCCTGGGCCACCTCCTCAACTTCCTCCTGCCCCAGGAGTGCCACCACCTGGTGTACCTCCTCCTGTTCCACCACCAGCATTGCCTCCACCTGGTGTACCACCTCCTGGTGTTCCTCCCCCACCGCCTAATCCTGCTGTACCTCCGCCTGGAGTTCCACCACCTGGAATTCCTCCCCCTGGAATTCCTCCACCAGGTGTGCCACCCCCACCGGCACCTGGAGTACCTCCTCCTCCAGCGCCGGGTGTACCTCCTCCAGCACCTGGAGTCCTTCCACCTGGACCAATGCCCCCAATGATGAGGCCTCCTTTACCAAATGAAGGACCTACAAATATCCCACCACCACCACCAACTAATTAAGATGACTGTGTTATATCTTGGACATCATTTAAAGGGGCTTTTTTGTTTATATTTACTTTTTCCCTTTTGCCTCAATTTTTGTAAGAAATTTTTAATGAATCCTGAATAAATTGGATCATAAAGACATGTTCCATTTGTTTCTCAAGATATGTTGGGAAAAGTATAACTGTAGGTTTTGTGTTTTTGTTTTTTTTCCCCAGTTTAATTAACCCTATCATGCTCTGGTGCGTACATGTACGATAGCAATGGCAGCAGCCATCTTTAGCAATGTCCCGGGGGTTGGGGGTGGGGGTCACATTGATCCTGCCCCCTGATCGCCACTGATTGGCTAGTCATTTCTGAATAGCCGATCGCGGCTGTTTCAGTGTGGTGACTGACAGATCTCAGTCTCCTTAAAGTAAGCACATATCAAGTGCTTATTTATTCACAAACAGGCTACTTATAGCCTGTTTGTGAATAAATAAGCACCAGATGTGTGTAAAAATGGAATACAAATAATAAAAAATTTCTAAAAAAATGAAAAAAAATGTAAATTACGAAAATTGATACTGTTTTCTCCGTGTGGGTTTTTATTTAAAAAAAAATATTTTTTTAATTCATCAAAAGCTGGCATAGCTATGGCGGTTACTATATTGAACTTTTGAATGAAACTAATGTGAATATTTCCAGCATTACAAATATATATTCACATTAGTATCATTCACGATAGCCTGCATAGTAGTACTATGCCAACTTTTGATGAATAAAAATAAAATTTTATGTTAAAAATTAAAGGTTAATCCCTGCCCGCCCTGACAGGAAAATGTTCACGTTACAAAATATTGGTGGGGTCAAACTGCTAGGTGTACCCAAATAGCGCTTTACAACCATAAATTGGATATTTCTAAAAATCCGTAGAATCTGGATTAAATTTCTTATGGTTAACATTGGTCCAGAATAAAATGGATTAACATGGAAAATTTGGTAAAAAGGGGAAATTCTAAAATCTTACCCTCACTTTGCTTTAATTCCTGTTAAATGTTTTTAAATTCCTGTTAAAGGTTTAACAAACTTCCAAAGTGCTGTTTCTTTCTCAGGCATCTGGGGGACACTGCGGCTTGGGTTGGTGCTGTGGTATTGGAGCTGGGCACTAGAGGGTTAATAAAAAATCCTCTCAGGAAGGCCCCTCCCCCACCAACCTCCCTCCTGCTTCAGTTCTCGCCAGTGCCCGTGGAGTTGGGGCGTTTTCGGCTGGTGTCTGACCAGCCAGTTTATTATTTTTAACTTTTTTACCTCTTGTTTTGCCGGCAGTCTTGGGGGAGAGTGAGAGCAGTGCGCTCGGCAGCAGCTCTCCCCCGGCGCATGGCGCGCTGTCTGCCGAGGTGGAGAGAGAGACGACAGTGCTCACTGCAGCTGGTCTCACTCCCAGAGTTCCCCTCTGTGTTGGACCTTTCCTCCGGTGGCTGGGCACAGGGTCTGGATTCAGTTTTGAATCCAGTCTGTCCCGGGAGAGTCGGTCTCTTCAGACGGCAATCCAAGATGGCCGCCGCCACCGGACGGTACCATCTTCTCTGCTCCTGAAGGTAGAAGTAATACCCTGCCCCCACCTCAGTATAGAAGCTGGGGGTGTAAAACAAAGGAAGGTGAGAGGAACCTGTTTGTTACAGGTAAGGTAACCTTTCCTTTGGGGTTTATATGGGGGGAGGAGAGGAGTTGGTGCACCCCTCTCTGCGGTAGTGGTTCCTCCCTGGCGGTTTTTTTTTTCTAGAGAATTCAAACCGCCAAAAATTCTCAGCGTCCCTCTCAGCAGCTGTGACTAGGGAGCTGGTGCTTGTGTCTCTGAAGGGGTCCCAGATTACTTTGAGATAGCATTTATTCTCAGTCTCATTGTTTTTGATAGATTGGTCACCACGGATGCCAGCTTGTCAGGTTGGGGAGCGGTAATTCTGCATCTCAGGTTGCAGGGTTACTGGTCTCCAGAGGAGAGTCTCCTTCCGATCAATGTTCTGGAACTCCGGGCGGTGTACAATGCTCTCGTGGCAGCAGAAGCGCAT
>JABWIB010020122.1:0-10958 GCA_016617825.1 Platyplectrum ornatum
AGGTAAAAGTGGCAGGATTGGGAGAGGGCTCGGATGTGGGGAGTGAAGGAGAGTGAGGAGAGAGGGAGAGAAATTGTGGTTGTCATAATAGTTGCAGCCATTACCTGATATTGTTTCTCCATTGAAAAACAAATAAAATAAAAACTTAGAAGAGGATACTAAAAATATCTATTATCTCATTTTGTCTTATTGATTGATTGCATATTATATAGTGGAATTGTTTGTTTGATTACTGTTTATCTTGCAATATAATCTTTGCTGAAAGGGGTGAAATAATTTATTAAAGTAACAATTAAAGTTACATTTTGGAATTTTAACATATACAATGTACTGCTCCATTTTTCTCAGANATCAGAACCTGTCCTATGGTACTTACCATATCTTACCATACCTTGATCATTATTATTTGGGGGTGCTACATATTCATACACAGTTGTTTGGAAAATGGAAACCTTTTATTCCAGGGATTTTTTTGCTGTAAAACTGGACGTCTGGATAAGGCTCTTACTTATTTGCTAAAGGCAAAAGAGAATTTACTACTACATTAACCACGTCAACAGGATACGGCATTAAATCCAGGGCTGCAAGTGGGGGTGTATACGGGTGCATGCCATACCTGTCATTTTACACACTGCCTTTATTTAAAAGCTGTAAATCTCCATTCACTTATTTTCTATGTTTCCCTACNAC
This sequence comes from Platyplectrum ornatum, assembly GCA_016617825.1. NCBI lineage: Eukaryota > Metazoa > Chordata > Amphibia > Anura > Limnodynastidae > Platyplectrum > Platyplectrum ornatum. The sequence goes on from JABWIB010020122.1 coordinate 691, forward strand.
CACTACTAAATTTACACTTCAATTACTGGTTAAAACTATAACGATCTCATTTGCAACATTTAACCTTCATATAAGCACTGTTCACCCGACATTAAAATAGAAAGATAAAATAGTAATGAGGAGCATGAGAACTACACTGCAATATTTAAAAGGAAAGGGAGTGTTAGAAGAAAAGCAATGACAGCTAGTAGGAATGTTAGAATTATGGATGTTTGTTCACTCTTACCAATGACAATTACACAGGAAAATCAGGCACATAATAAATGCCTTTTACTTGCCGATATGTCAGCACTACATCTATGTGACCCCTTCCTTCCTGCTCGCTGTCCCCCAGACATATTTCAGCAGAGCCTGTTTTCCTTGCTAATCAGCACTGCAGCTTAGGGAAGCACTAAACTCTAGATGTAGAAGAGAAAATTGGAAAGACAGATTCACAAGTCTATCGGTGAGTTCTGTCCCTTCTTACAGCGATACATCTTGCCATCAGAGTAATTCATTTGACACACTCTCTCTGCAGCTGGCTCTTACCGGTCTTTAGGAAAAGATGGGTTTCTTCCTTGCAGTTAACAACTTATCATCTGCTGCCTATTTCAATTCTGACATTCTATCCAGTTACTTTCCCTGCCTAATGCAATTATNCTAGGAGAAAGAAAATAGAAGAAAACTGCAAGAAGACAAAAAGAAGCNAAAAGATTAGTGCAGATTCCTGATAGATCATGAAAGGGCTGAACATATTGAAATGTATTTTATTCCAGCCTTGGTGGACTCAGATGGCCTGAGGCGCTGTTTTGTGGTACGTTTCATCTCACCACGCTATCATGACTCCAGCAAAGATTTTAATGGAGGCAAAGTGCCAAGGGTTTCTTTTTTACCCCCTGCTTTTTATACTGATGCCATCATTTTTTTTATCACTCTCCTTCAATCATAACTGCAGCATTCATAAGACATTGAACCATTTCACTGTACATATTTCTTATACACAGTTTTATCATTTTGCTAGTAGAGTATTTATTTATAAATATGCAAAAAGTAATTTTTGAACCTGGAATTTCACTAAAGCGCTAGCTCAGTTGGCAAAATATCTACTATGAACAGACACAAGTATGCAATACACAGAATTTTATTGTCACATAAGGGCATTTATGAAACATATCTATAAGTTGAAGGTTGNAAAATATTATGTAAGTGCAATGGCGCAATTCTTGACAGCATGTAAGTGTGGACAAGGTCAGCTGATTGCCGCTCTCCCAGAGTACAATGCGGGAACTGGTGAGAGCAGACACTGCGGACAGATCAAAGGCAAGAGAAGATGCGAGCAGTAATAGGGCATAGTATTTTATGATTTTGGCAATGATATAGCCGACATTGTGGTGTTATTTTTATCAAAATCAAATTAATTACTCTCATATAGCGACTAAACCCAGGATACCAACAAAGGTTTAGTAACGGCACNTAAGAGCCACATGGCCCATCCAGCCTGCCCGGTTGTGTATTTAAAACTATACTGACATCATTTTATTCTCTATTTTGTTTGAGACTCAGAATACCCTTATATTTATCCCAAGCATGCTTACACTGTTCTGTAGTANATTACAGTATGTTATGATATCTAAGTACATAGACATTCATTCACAGCAGCGATTGGCTGCCTCATTCTCTGATTGGCCTCAGCAGGGAACAGTCTGGTTGCGCTAAAAAACACTTAAAAAACCCTACGGATATTGAATCACAAGATCTTGCTGTAACTGTACATTAGCATGTGTTATTGTAAAACAAAAATAAAAAAAAACCTCTAATAAAATTTAGCTATATTCACTACACATCTTCATTAACAGTACCAATAGCTTAGTGTGCTGTTAATGTACAGCCAATAAATTGCCTATGAGGAGAGATATAATTACTTGTAAGCACTATCAGTATTGCAAGTATTGTGTACAGGTCAACAATTACTAAACAAGTTAATTTCCTAATTGCTCGAGTTGTGTCAGCGTGTAGAATTTATGCACGCGTGGAAGGTGTGATATACAGTAAATTCTGCATTTATTGCCTACGACACATATTTCACGCTAAGTTGAACATGTTCCTAAAACAGCTCATAAATAAATGTGGCTAAGTGGATGCAGCTGCAGATTAGTGTAAAGAAATAAATACCGTGATCTGTGATCTTGCATGTCACTAAGTACAGCTCTTTCAGACTTCGGCCTTCCTTTGCGATGACTTCTACACAGCTGTACAGAGAAAATAAAACAAGAGGAAGGGGTGGTTATGGCTGAGTTTGTATTGAACAATCTCTTTCATTATTTCTCATTGATTTTGTGACTGGGCATATACACAGTAAGTGAAATGCAGGGAGATACAGACAAAGTAAAATCATTACATTAGCCAATAGTGAAAATCACATGTAGCATGTGTCAAGAGAAGGTGCTAATTAACACCTAACACAGGACATTGTAAGCTACAAGTTTACTTAATAGAATGTCTTTTAGAAAAGATGCGGCAACATGGTTGGGAAACACAGTTTACCAGGACCCTCCCGCATGACCCATTCCATTATGCAGAGAATACTCAAGCCCTGAGCTTCCAGTTTGTAGATTACTATGGTAATCATGGAGCATTTCTAATAGGAGGGTGATGTGCTTACAGCTGAAATATTACTATTATATCCCCCCTCTTGTGCTAAAAAGAACAAAGCAAGAGAAGAGGTCACTACTGTCAGATGACGGCACTGGGGAAGGGGTTGGGGGCCTAGGTCACTATACTACCGGTTTAATTCCAACAAGTCAATCCACATCTAGGGACTGAATTGTGGGGAACTATCCCTACTAGACAGTTAATGGTTTTGAAGAGCTTAAGTTTATAGTGCATCAGGAAAGGTGAATTTCTTGTATAGAAGGGGTGAATACACATNATTTCATAGGACATATGTCCAGCGCAGATATGTGCTGTTTTGCGTTACGTATACTTTAACAGACAGCAGTACATAAAATCATAACAAAATTGTTATATAGAAAATAATCTGAGGGCTATATAAAATAACCAAATAGTTTTTGTTGCACTTGTGTTTACAACACAAAATAATGAATTATAAAATAAATTCTGTTTTTTAAAATGTCAATCTAGTCAGATAGGACACTAGACTGGAAAGCACAGCATTCATAGTGCCACAAGTAACCATATTAAACAATCCTTATGCCTTGGTGCCTGCAAGACAAGTGTACTGGAAAGAGAAATTCATGTTCTCAGTACCCTTCCCACTCGATAAGTTTTACGAGACTGCTCTCATTTTCTAAGATTGTTGCTGTCCTGATTCCGATGCTCAGAGAACGCAGAAACTCCTCTTGTGACTAATGTTCCTTCCCTGTTTAGATTAAAGGTTCCTCGGGGAAGGACTGTCTGTACTTATCTTATGCCCTCCAACAGTCGAAACAGCTGTGCAACAACTCAGAGCCCCAAATCCAGTCTCTGGAGTCTGCAGAGCTGAATACAGTTGCACTCAATGTGTCATTGGAGTGTAAGTGTTTTAATGAACAGTTCAGCTAATTTTACTTAATAAAAGGATAGAATGAACGGTGTAGGTACAAAATCAACAACCGGGTTTAACTTGAACTGTATAACATACTACAACCACAAAAATGGTACAAGCTAAAAGGAAAAGAGTAAGTAAATTTAGGAGGCTGAAATGTAATCCACATCCTCTACAATGCAGAGAATGTGTTATATAACACTGCACAAACACATGCAGATTCAGTGCTTTACAGAGGTAGTATATCTGTTTATAGGTGCCTCTTCTAAATAATACACATGCCAAATATATCTGTTACGACAATGGTTAAAACTAAAGAATAAAGTTACCCGATCTTGTTTGTCTTATAAAACATTATGCTTAAGAATTAAAAATACAAATGCTTGAAAAAGCGCTAGTAGTACAGTTATCTNTAGTCGTCTTTATCCCTAGAATTAACATTTTTACAGCAAGACAAAACGGTTCAGTACCCGGCCACAGGAATTCTGTCAAAGGAAGAGTTTAAATGGTGATCAGAAAAAAGGATTTAACCTTCCTAAACCTACTTCTATGAGTCCAATTTAAAATAAACAATGTGTTCAGCTATTGTGCTNTACTTATATTTAATACAAAAAATATAAGGTGTGTGTGGTGGGAGAGGGGGGAATCTAAATAAGCATTCAGTACTATCAGGAAAATTCCAAAAGAGGTGCTTCTCAAAACAAATAATTTTTACAATTCCAAACCAAAAGTTAAATTAAGAAATTAAAAAAAGGAAGATAAAAAAAACACCAACTATGATGGGGCGAGTCTGGTGTTTTTTTTTTTGTTTAAAGAAAAATACGCATTTTTTAAAAAAAGGTTTTTTTTTTTAAACAAATCCTGGACACTTAGATTTGTGTAGGCAGTACAGAGAAAGTGGAGATAAACTAAATTATGTATGTTTTAACATTACAACAACCAACAAACCCTTCCAAAAAAAATATACCATTAGAATAATCAATAAAATGTTCAACATTGTCATTAACAAACAAACTAATTTAAAAAAACAAAACAAAACTGTATTTGAGAAAAAAATACAATTATAAGAATAAGTATTTAGCAAAATACAAAAAAAACAAAAATAAAAATTTAACTTTGAGAAAGCTGCTGTTTCAGAACAACTAGTGTTTAAATATACACTGGATTTTTAACTCTAAACAATAAAATATATATTTTTGTATTATACCCTTGTTCTTTTCATATAAAAATATATATTGAATGCTACAGTCCTGAATAGAAACCATATTTATTGTATTATTTATACAGCAAGTTATAGAGAATACCATTATTATTGCAAACAAAAATATCTGCACAGGCGCATGTAATGCGATGACCAGGGGAAAATGAGAATGCAACACTGTCGGAGAAGGTCTTCATTACATGTGATAAAGTTTGAATCGACAGGCACAATGATACAGAATTACATAGGACGACCTTTATTTTCAGACGGATTACTACAAAATCCTCAAAATTTACAGCAATATTTATGACAATTAACTCAAGTACAGCGCACAATTAGATACATTTTCATATTCTACATTATTTTATAATATACTTATATTCAAGGACAAAAGTGTAAATAGATAGATAGAAGATAGACAGATATAGGAGACAGACAGACAGGAGATAGATAGATAGATAGATAGATAGATAGATAGATAGGAGGTAGACAGATAGATAGATAGATAGATAGATAGATAGATAGATAGATAGATGCTAATGCCCCCTGTAAATGTAAAAAGTTGAAATATATTTTTTAATAATTTTAATTAAAAATGTTTACAAGTAACTGACTAAGCCAAGGCAGCCTAACTTATTAGGGTTTCTAGTTACAAAAGAAAATATAAGGATAAACATATAATCATAATATATGTTATATAGAGTGGAAATGAACAAATAAAGATCTGCAATAGTAAGATTAAAATATATCTGTGTGGGTAATTACACAAAGAAAGTTATATAGATTAGATCAAGTTCACCATTTTATCTATAGTAGTGTGCGTTCACATACTTGTGAGTACGTCTGCAATGCAGCTATAGTAAAACTATAAAAATAGGTTTGCATATATACTAACATGTGCAATATTAATAAATCACTTTTGTTCCATATAACTGATTGCATGCGTCAATAGTGAAAGTCTACTTGTTACTTTACCATGTTACATTAACTTCATGAACAGCTCAGAAGTTGTTACTTTACAATGTTTACAATGTCCGATTGTATCTTGTCTTACGAAAGTATAACGGATGTAAGTTTTGAACATTGCTATAATATATAATATTAATATGTAATAGTATTGTACAGTTAGTGACAGGAAACTGTACACAGGAAAGAGGATCTTGAACTCTCATGTGAGGGACAAAGTAATATGAATTGACCTAGGAAGCAGCAAGAGAGAAAGACCTGACCTGCTGACCAGTCCTGATAGATGAGACATTCTGAGACAAGTGCCTACCTCAACACCTTTTAATAAAATTATATAAATGCCTACAGTACACTGGAGGCTGGATGTCGCATCTATGCTGATCTGAGTTGCGCCAGGGATTAGTTACCATTAGATTAGCCTTTCCCTGAGTACACCTTCTTTTGAATTGGACCACTTGGTATTGGATTGAACATTTATTTATTTATAGATTTTTGCTCTCGCATCTTGCGACGACTTTGGGTATTTAATGGTTTTAACAATAGATACACTATGATGATGGTGTATCTATATGATGTGCTTAAGGAGTGTATTATGTATCTTGAATGTGGTAGTCAATATTCCACTGTCACTGTTCAATAAAGACAAAAGTAACCTCAAATAAACCACATTTCTCTATCCTTTATAATTGAAAGTTACATGTCTAGCTAAAAAATAAAACACAAAAATCCCCATTAGAGCTTCATACTAAAAAGTTCCATGACTTCCACAAGGTGGAAAGGTTAATAGAATAAAGAAATATTGGCTTCTAAACTATCAAACAAATTCAAGAGAGACTTGAATTATGGAAAATAATTGTATGTAGAACAGGCAAAGGGTTTTTTTCTCCCTTCGTCTTCATGCTTTTTGTTGTCTATCACTCAGATGTTTGGTACATGGCATTAGTGCCAATTGAAAGGAACTAATGAGGAAAAATGACTATGGAGCTTGCAAAACTAGTGGTCCTAAGAGACCTTGTTACTGTTTGTGATGCACTTCAGGGCAAAGTGAAGCTAATTGGAGTTGCCATACGCTGGTTATCAGGCTTCACTTTAAAGGCCTGCATTTCAATCACCTCCAGAGGTGTGAAAGGGAATGGCACCATCAGAGACATTAATGCAGTGCTTGAAGAAATTCTAAATTAACATTTGAATGTGCTTTGCAAGTCTTGATTATTTTTGCACTCTATCAATTGAAGATAATGTCGAAGGAAAAGAAAAATGGTCAAGTCATAAGTGATGGGTTGATTGTGAAAAATGCAATTCTGTCACTGGACANACTTGACAGGATATGATCAAAATTTCTAATCATGTTTAAATGTGGCCAAACTGTAAATGGATCTTTCATTTCTTATTCTAGTTTTGCAGGTTCGAAGANACGGTCACACAATGGAAACTACGAAAAAAATTCAAGTCATCAAGAAAACAATGGCAAAAAAAATTTGCTCAATGGAAGTGCAGTAATCAAACAATCAGATTGTGGAAAACGTATTTGTTTCATTAATTTATAGTATTAATCATCTTTAGACTTAATTCTTTATTTCTTTCTTTTTAATGGAAATAGAGGGATAAACAAAAAAAAACACGCACACAATTCACACAGATGCTCACATATTATAACTATGCAGTTCATAGGTTGAACTATCTTGCAGTTGTTTTATTTTACTACAAGCTACAAGATATAAACTTGACATTGCCCACCAGTGGTACATTTCCCNGTGGTCTGCGTGAATGACAGACATGTGAACAGCCCAGAAGATTATTGGAATAGTTCAATAAAAAGAAATGAAAGTTATAGGTATATACACTAAACATATGGACACTGAGCTTGCTCACTAATTAGATAATTGCAGAAGAGCAACGTAATACAGTGATAATCTGGGAAAATGGAGAATGACTTCCAAGAGTTAGTACTCTGGTGTTTAAAATGAATATTCTAAAAAATCAACAACATCCATAAGAAGGAAAAAGTTGAATATGTGTAGGTGAATACTATTTGATTTGCTCACTGCATGAATCNCACAACAGATGACATAATTCAACCTTACTCATTCAAAGGCATCAAATGTTGTGTTTTCAAGACAATTTCACATAACCATGACAGTTCGCAGCCAGTGGAAATAATCAGCACTCCATGTGGTCCGTCAAATGTTTTAGATCTAAATTCATCATAAAATACATAATTGTTTCCGTTCTACCTCTGTCTTTTAAGGTTTGTCACTCTACATTGCAAATGTACTTTTTACATTCTATTATCATATTTANGGTGAGAGCAGGGCGCAATGGCTTCTTTTTCAATATCGTAGAGGTTTCATGGGACTAATAATGCACATTGTGAAGTACAGGCTCTCTTTTGTTGTAGGCAGGGGATTTGTACGCAGANGTTTAATGCTTAAGGCTTTGTTCAGCTCATCTGAGCTTTGGGGTGCTCTCAGAGCNTTAGGAGGTGGTAACGGTGAATCAGTGAAGACTGTTGGTAACATATGCCGCAGCTTAGCTACATACAATAATTCCGTCAGGAACATCATGGTTTGCAGGGAAAACCATGAATGGCGTATTTGCTTGTGGAATTGTTGGCCAAATGATCATGTACATTAGTTCTATAATTTGGTCTGTTATGATGCTTGACCACATAAGACCTGTCAAATATTGAGGGTTGACAGTACAGTTGATGTAATCAAAAGGAGTTAAAGAAAGTTTTAATTCTGTAACTGCTGATAGGTGGTATGCTAGACTATACAGAACAGATGACATGAGGGAACTATAGAGACCCTTTAAAACCAAATTCCTCTCCCCTCTCCCAACTAAAGAGTTCTCTACATAACCCTCTGCATNAACCTTTTACTCCATATACTGCAATATTTATTTATAACAGAGACAACCAATATGCCCCCTCCATTTATACCCTGAAAAGCCTTTCAGGCATTTATGGTGGCTCAGTGAGTAGCACTTGTGCTNCTACNTAGTNNTGATGAAGGNCGGTCTTNATNATTCCCTNATACTAAAAGTCACACTAAGACCTGTTGCTTAAACATTTATGAATATATGCTGGATGTGTGCCAGAAGCGATCTATTATAGCGCTTTCATTTACCTACGATCATACACGGGNGTTATGTCCTTAGACTAATAATGTAACATTGTATCAATGGACACTTCAATTGAGGCAGCTGTATAATGCCAATGACGACATTAAGGGCAGCTATTTAGTACCTACAGCTTTTAGTACCTACAGAGCTATTATCTATATCCCTATCCTCCACAAACATAAATCATCTATTGTGATGATGCCCATTTAGCTCCTTATGACAGTAGAGCTTTTCTGGGCAGAATCTTAATCTAGACAGGGACTATATAATTAGGGTAGCTATATTAATGAGCATAGCCTATTTTTCTTCAGTGTCCTTTTATGCATTTCATTATTCTNCAGTATATTAGGAGATATTGTGGAGTGGACATTACAGACATATATGGCAACATATATGAGTGAATTAAATTATTTTAATTCACTTTTCTCACTGTATTTCACTTACCTTACTTTCCATTTTAAATTTCTTTTGGGGAATCTTTTTGCTACACAGTCTAAAAAATATTTTTTAACTTTATTATAATAAAGTAGTTTTTATTATTTTTGATGTGGTGCACTCCTATGAATACCTGACTTTTTCTCTTCTGTTTTGTTGATAGTGCATTTGTCTTCAGGTTGGATGTTTCACCTCCAGGAAGTTTATGAGAGATTAATACGGTATAATTTTGAATTCATTGATATATCCTTTTATCATCACTAACCCCTTGGAGTAACGTTATGGGATTTTTAAATAGTGTTGATGTCGTAAGTTCAATTCTGGACAGAACGGTCATCTGTGTGGGGTTTGTATATAATCCCTGTGTCTGCATGGGTTTACTGTGTGAAGCCTTATAAATAAGCATTAATATTAATAATGATATTATTGTTGTTAATAATACTAATAAAGTTACAAATCATTTAACATTCCTACAACAGCGTCATTAAAAATATATCCCAACATGCAACTGCAATGTTTGACCTTGCCATTTGCACCTTAAATTTAGTTCCATAAAAGCAATCAAGTTTAAAGAAGAAAATAATGAAGTAATACAAAGAAACCAGGAAATCGCACATCTATGGACTTACTCCCATGGCCAGATACAGAGTTATTGCCTGAGAAGCTTTTATTGCTTGAGAGATTGTGCATAATCTGGAGAAACTGTCTATACTTACCCATCCCACACAAACCATTTAATGAAATATTCAATACTCATTTCTAAACTGACTAGCACCCTGTGCTTTCAGACCACACATCACCTTCACCATTAACCCCACTTAAGAGACCTACTTCTAAATAACGGTACAGTTTGTCACCCTGAAGACAGTTCTGTGGCTAGGCATGCTGTCTGCACGCTTGGTAAACTTTGATTAATCAAATGGAAACAGAATAAAAAAAGAAAAAAACACACACAGCACCAGTCCATAGTAAACATAAGTTGTTATACTGGGACAAATAAAAAGGATTAGGAGGGGATTT
>JABWIB010020126.1:2526-12656 GCA_016617825.1 Platyplectrum ornatum
GACATTTAATGCTTATGTATTTAGATAACAAGTGCACTATATCCTATAGACTGATGGCTCGGCCTAGATGAGGAATGTTTACATATGAAATAAATGTGTAAAAGGACATTTGCAGTTTTAGTGTTTCTATGCTATTAGTGCAGGGGTAGGCAACCTGCAGCTCTCCAGGTGTTGTCAAACTACAAAGCATGCTGGGACTTGTAGTTTGATAACACCATGAGAGCTGCAGGTTGTCTACCCCTGCACTANAGGATTGCTTTACCCCAATATACCACCCCCACTAATGTAGAACTACAAATCCCAGCATGCTTTAACTGCACAGACATAGTTGATACATNGCAAAGCATTATGGGACTTGTCGTTTGAAAAAACCTGGAGAGCTGCAGGTTGCCTACCCCTGTATTAGTGTGAATGCAGCACAAGATGAAATCATTATATATAAAATATTTACAGCAGCAGGAATGTGTCTGAGTGATCATACGTAAACCATGAGGTATTAGTGAATATTTGTGATGCAAGTATTGATGGGTAAATGCGGCCTGTGTAAGGTTTATGACATGACGCTGGTACTCCAGTCCGTTAAGTGACATTAGTTTGATTGGCATCGGGTCACGTCACTTGTCCATACATGAAAAAGGAGTTTTCTTTCTGTCTATAAACTCATTGGAAACAATAACCNTGATGTGACCTTTGTGGCCTTGTGTCTGGGATACCTATCATTGTGACAATGACCATACAAATGTAATAAGTGTCCTCGTATGGAGGAATTACCAAAGTAATTGTAGTCTTGTTTTATTTGTCCCCTGAAGCAGTTTGCCTGTTGTTACTGTGCTGAGCTTTCCTGGAGATGTTTACAAGGTCTTAAATAACTATAATGGCCACTCTAGTGGTNTTAGTCATACTTGTATTTTAACCATGGATGATAGGCACCAGATAGTATATAAATAACATTATTATTATTTTAACTAGTAGTAATATTATTAGTAATATTAATAATTAATAATACAAATAATGCTGAGGGAATATATCATAACATTTTGGCTTCTAAATATTTAGAAAATGTAACTCAATCACAAACCTAATGGTACAATATATTATATTTGGAGAATCCAATTACAAGAACCATTGTACTGTATGATGGCTTTTGTCTAAGGATGATGAAAAGTATTCCTTGAATGCAGACAGACAGAATAGGGTATCATTTAGTGTTGACACTGTCACATATTTACGCCCTCATAGACCTTTGTGGCAACCAAAAAAAGTCAGAAATAGTCTGAGTATCAGGAATGTCCACACCGCGATATTGTATCCTCTGAATCCGCACCGCAGCGGCTTAATATAAAACCCCAATAATATTAAATTCCCCCCGAATCCCTGTCCAGGATATTTCCAGCTCTGTCACCTCTCAGCAGTGACGTCATTGTCACGTGGGACAGTTACAGTGACACAAGGTTGGATAATTATCCCTTTTGCTTTTTAGAATAAACATGTTTTTAGCTACGTGTTACGCTCCAGCGTAGTAATCCCTGGCAATTGTAAACAAACTGTCAAACATTGTGTAACAGCTAGTATTGTTACCTGTGCACCTTGGCGTCTCACTAGTGGAGTATACTGCCCGGTGTTATACAGAGGTCTTTGTCTCTGGAAATTGGCTCTTTTTGTTTTGCTTTTATTTTGATTTACCAAGAACTTTCTAAACCTCAAAGCTGGGGGTTACAGATCCGGGGGGATTGGAAATGGGAAGATGCATCATGCCACTTGTAAAACCTCTCTCCACATTTTAGTTATTCCTTCTCAGCATTGGTATGATGGTAAGTGTATTTATATAGTTANCTTTGTTGGGGTAAAGGGACGTATTCAGGGTGATAGTGTATATATTGTGTGTGTTGATTGAGGCTTTGTGCTGCTTATTTTACCTTTTATTCGAAAGACAATTCTTGACCTATAAAATAAGTTTTGTACTNGTTGTGTTACTCATTGGCGCTTCACTTTTACATCTTAGTAAGTTTGAGATTGTCGTTTTCTTTGTAGCTCACAGTGGAAAAAAGGCAAGAGATGCAGCAGTATCGTCAGAAGGCCATCGAGTTTGATGACAAGCGTCAGAGCGGAAAGAAGAAATCCTTACTAAACCGGGTACAGGAAATTTTGGATTCTGTTCAGGTAAATGCAGTGAAAGATCTGGTCCCAGGGGGGCTGATCCAGAGTTGCACTTACACCTTTTTTTTTGGAGTGCAAGTGTAGAGCTGAGCAAATCCATGTTGTAATATGAGGGGTGGTAATGAATTTTACTTCTATTAAATGCAGAAAAAACATTTTGCTTTTACGCAAAGAACTGTGCAGCATTATGCTTCATTTGAAAATTAGAGCTGAGCTAGGAAACCTTTCAACTCTAATTCTGCTTTCTGTTTATACTTGCCTTCCCCTGTAGTTCGGGGTTGGTATTACCCAGGTCTACACTTGCACCTATTTTACCTTTGCTTCCAAAGTCTAGATCAGCCCCATGCCTGGTTTGTGGGTTTTTAACTCTTCAGAAGAGTGTGTGTGTTGTGTTAATTTCAATTTGAAATGCACTTCCTATATTCTGTCATTTTGAATCGTTTTATAATTGTATAATTAATAATATTTTAATATGTTCTGGTTTAAGACATAACATATGTTTGTCTCCACCAGAATTATCAAATTCATTTTGAGGGTGATAGCACAATCAATTTAATTAAGGCTGACTTCATTTAGACATGGGTGACTCCATAGAGGCAGGTGGATTTNAAAAGAAAATTTGAGATCTCCCCCATGCAATTTACACCATGTCTGTACACAGGATAACGGTCACGAGGGACCTTTCCTCCCATCCGTTATTCAATATGGAACATATGGGAGCTGGAGATTGTCCTTATCNTTGGTGGCCTTTTTTGAATAGTCTCTTACAGTGGTATACAGTCAGGGTTTAAAGCTACAGCTATTTTCTTTTACAGTGATCGTGCCCTGTGTATTTTGTGTGTGACACCCCCTGATATCTAATATTAGNACATATAGATGATGTTAGTAATGGTCTATTCCACAGTGGTTTTTTTTGTTTATAGTGCAATCTGCATGTGAACATTTAGGGTCCGATTCAGACTTGATGAGCGTATACAGTGACATGACATGAATAGTGGAAAGTATACACATGTACCCAGCTGAAGTATGAGAGCTTAAATTCTTAAAATGAAAAAATAAATATCCTGTACAACACAAAAATCTAAGAATAAATTCTGAGGTTAATGGTCCTTTAAAACAAAATAGTTGATCAATGAACCATATAACACGTTGAGTTGATTGAGTGCGTTCATGATCACATGGCTTTTAATACTTAGGACTCAGTGTTTGACTCTTGTTTACTATGAATTGCCTAGAGACCAGGACATGGCTTGGAAATACACTGAAAGAAGGACAACAAACACTTGGCTCTTTTTGTGCCCCCTGCAGCCAAATGATTGTTCATTTGCTTATTCGCATGTCTTGTCCGCCTCGAACCAGTTTCTAACTAACTACATGGCTTGTGTATACTTGTAAGGTTTGTGATGTTCTCTGTATATTATGCCCTTTGCAGGTGGTCTAAAATGTTCATTTCTTATGTTTCATTTTCTGGTTAATCTATACAGACTTGTTGATGGGTGATAGAGTTAGTTGAGTTTGCTTTACAATCAGCACTTTTGAATGTGTTATATGCATTGTGGATTCTTGATACCTGGTTACAGAAATACCAAGTACTAATGTGTGATAGTGCAACGCAATAGATGNAGTGGTAGCTTAATGGGTATACAGTTATTTTCACAGCACAGGAACAGATCCAGACTCCATCCAGGGAAATATACCATCTCTGCGCATAGCAGGGTATTGCATCTGAACCCTGGAACCTTCCTTAACTTTTCACCACCTGCCCCATGTAAAACACGTCACGTTTAGGGGAATAGCCAAGCACTTGATGTATGATTTAAATGAGGCCACATACATTGTGTGTATGGGTCATCTTGCCCCGCTGCTGTAAAGGATCCCTGCATGGAATCCAAGCTTCAGTGTTATGTATAGTCCCGATGCTCCATCATGAGCCAGGATTTGTTCTATAGTTTCTAAATCTAATTGTTTTATATTCATTTATTTAATTTATTATGTATTGTTTTGGGGTTTTTTTATTTTCATCCAGGTAACAAAGGTCCCTGGTGTGCAGTCCACTGCTGAGAGTTCAACCATTGATCACAGTTTTAAGAATATGAATGGCTTTGCAATTCTACCAAATGCAATAAATCTTCAAGTATGTTCCACACAAAATGGACCTGTAAAGTTTGAGAAATCCCTGGAAGATCTGATTTACAGCACCAACAAAGAGCTGAAACCCACAGACGCAAGTGCTACAAAGGAATGTAATGATTGCGTGTCTATGACGCAAAGCTCAGCCTCAAACACAGACCATNTATCTGCAGCGAATACAGACCCTTCCAATCAGGAGGCCTCACAGTGTGATCTACCAGCCGCAGCAAAGGAAGTTCCAGATCCTTATGTAATGAGTCTTCAGAACCTCCTAAAGAAGTCCCGGGAGTACATTGAAAGAGAACAAAGCAGACGTAGCATGAAGGGGAGCTCAAAAGGAAGCTCTACCGAGAGCCACTCAGACAAAGAAAATGATACCATTAAAATAAGTGACTCCTTAAAAGAAAAGGCTAGGCTTGCTAACAGGAGCCGAAGCAGTAGCCCATCAGTGGTTGACAAACCAGCACTCAACAAATCCAATACATTGCTACAAACTGCCTCAAGTCAAGGTCAGAGCTTGACCTCAAGTGCTCTGTCCACCTTCTCCAAAGTGGACATCCCATTAAGACCAGAATCCTCATGTATTGATACAGAGTCAGATGAGGAACTGAAAAACGCATGCATGTTTGGTTATGAAAGTAGCATTATTAAAAGTCTGACTGGCTCTTATGCCAAATTACCCAGCCCAGAGCCAAGTTTAAGCCCCAAAATGCACAGAAGACGTCCCAGACCCTTATCTGCAGGGAACATTGTTATAAACAATCCGGTTAATGCCTATGATTTAAGCCNCAAAGAAAAGACGAAAGTAATTGACTTGACACCTCCTGAAACAAATGAGAAAACCGCTCGGTCTGAATTTGTGCCAACAATTAAAGGACATAGCACAGGCATTGCTTCCATCAGAAGGTCGTCTTTCAGTGAAACTTTAAATAAGCCACCAAGAACTANTCTTGCGGGCTCCAAGCTGGAACCTGACTTAAGAACTGTACCTGATGGCCACCATATCCCAATGGGAAGAGGAGCACATNTTTCTAATCTCCACTCTATTAACACGCCCGAGACAAACCTGTTAAACAAACCTGACCTTCATACAGCCGTTTTAGGAAGCGCACATAAGACATGTAGTCCTTTGGAGGTGGTGAAGCGCAATTCACCCGCAGAACTCAATAAATCCTATGACGTAGAAACCCCATCTCCCATTTTAATGCAAAGCCAAAGCACAAACCAAGCCACCGACACACCCAGCGCGTCACTCAAGGAGCCGTTTTCAGAGAACAACTTTGACATTCAGGTTAAACGGCGCCTTGAGCTGGATTTGGATAGTACACGGAGAGACGCCTCGCCGGCAGAAGCTGAAGACAAGAGGTGGCTTCACGAACGGAGCAGCGNCAATGGGTCATTCTATGTCCCCAAAAGTGAAGTGTTGCCAAATAACACCATAGGTAGGAAAGCAGCATTTATTATTACATTATATACTTGGTTATATATGGTCCTCAATAATGTATGCTATTCTGTAAACTCACTAAATGTATTGGTCCTGGAAAATAATAGTTTGCATAGTGCCAGCAATGACTGGCTATGTGAAAGCTGATGTGTCTGTATAAGTAACGTAATCGCTGGTTTTTAATGGATAGTTGCTACCTGTTTCATTTTGAGGTCGTGGTTATAGTTTGTAGAGTCCAATTCAATCCCACGCAAAGACGGAAAAAAATGTGAAGTGCGCTTAGAGTCTAGAAGTTCGACTGCAGTTGTTACAGTCTGTGTGAATATTGCACAATATGTGCTTTGGATCATATAAAACTATTATATATAAATGTTTACTCTTTCCATACCATAAATCTTTCATTTTCTCTGTTATATACTGACAGTCAGTCTTTCCAAAATATAGAACAGAGAAAATGAATATATAATATTGTTTTATATGATCTATCATGTCCTATATTATTGTTATTATCTTGTGATCTGAAGTGGAGGGGATAAACCTATTTCTTATACAATTGACAGATGGTATATGTTCAGAATGAGAGGTAGCATCTTGCTTGCTGTAATTCTATATGTTATTCATTCTATACATGTAAAAATGTGTGGAGTGCAATATATTACTATGTATTCTGGTTACAGTGGCTGATTCCATCTATTACAGCAGCCACTGGACTGGGTAGAAGCTGCTGAGATCATCCTAATGCCATGTCTGCATCTTTGCAATACTCTTCCCATGGGAACTGATATAGCTTTATAAATATGGGAAACTGAGATTTGTGTGTGTGGATTAGTCGGCTGCCTTGCTTCCACAAATCCACTGAGAACTTATTATTTTTTGGCAAAATCATTTGTCAGTTTGGTTTTCTCTTAGGAGCCCCCCNTCCCCCTGTGTGGTCTGTCTGCTGAAGAGAGATAAGAGAGTATGTTCAGCAAATATAGAAATGCAGTTTAATTCTGCATCTTATCCTAATTCAAGCAGCCACTGACTGCTTATTCCTATTCCTAACGCCCATTGCTGATGGCTGATGATAACCATGACTTGCTAAATCTAAGTGCAAACAAATTATACAAAGTATTACACTTTTATATCAAAATATTTAAACCCAAATCCACTGTATAATTAGTCCCTAAATAAGGCCTATATTTACTAAGCTGCAGGAATTTTACATTCTCCAGTATGTAAAATNAAACTGAGAGCTTGAATTGGATTGGTTGCTATGGGCAACATCCCCACTTTTCAATCTTCCTGCTTAGAAAACTTATGCCCAGATCTTTGTTTCATTTTACATATTGGTGAATGTCAGCTGGAATCAGGTTGCTATGGGCAACATCTGCTCCACTTTGCCATTCCTGCAGCTTAGTAAATAAAGGAGCTGATTTAGTTCCTCCGTAAGCTGTGAAAATGCTATTTGTGCGCTTCTTCGTGGCTTTTTTTTTTATACATGGCTTACTTTATGAGCCGTGAGAAAAAGGATTGAAGCTTTACAAATCAACCCAAAGAATTTTATCAACCTCTTTATAACAAGTTAAGCTGGGCATACACTATAAGATAAATTGTTCCAATCAAAAGTTGAATTGTTCCCTTCCTTGTGTTACATCCTGCTCCTCCACTGTTTTATCATCCTTATTCCATCTCCATATATTTTCCTGTCACAATATAACTGCAGATTACGTAACTTCAAAATAGCTGCATTTAAATGTATATTCAGTTTATTCTAAGTTATACTTGCATGCTTTTAATAGTAAGTTAGACTTGAATACATTTAATTGTATTTGCTGTTTTCTGTAGAAGATCATCTGAAAAAGAAGATGCAGGATTTTGAAGAGATGAGAAGGAAACTAGAAGAGCAGCATGCNTACCAGCTGTCACTGCTGATCGCCGAGCAGGAGAGGGAACAAGAGCGACTGCAGCAGGTAACCATCACGCGCATACAGGGATAATCACGAAATACGCTTCACCTTACTTCTAGTGCAGGGGTAGGCAACCTGTGGCTCTCCAGGTGTTATCATGCTATGCATGCTGGGACTTGTAGTTTGCCAACACCTGGAGAGCCGCATGTTGCCTACCCCTGCATTAGAGGATTCCTTTACCCCAATATACCATCCTCGCTGTCTAGAACTACAAGTCCCAGAAAGCTATAACTGCACAGACGGTTATTTCCTGACAAAGCATGATGGGACTTGTAGTTTGATAACATCTGTGGAGCCACAAGTTGCCTACCTCTGCCCTAGCTATAAAAGTTTATATTAACATGCACATCTGGAATTATTAGCAGTAGATATCGGTGCACCATGTNCTTGTCTTAGAAANNGTTTATCACTTCTCCTGGTTATCATCNCGTAGTAATATGACTAAACAGTAGAGGCGATTATAGAAACCATCAGTGTGATAATAGATCATTTGCTATCGGTATACCGTATCATCTCATGCATTGTTGCTGTCTTGCAGGAGTTCGAAGAAGAAGGGAGGAGACTTAGGATTAAAGACGTGGACCTGTCTACNGTGTCCGGAGCCACAGACACCTGCAGGACAAAAGTGGACTGGAGCAATAGGCAGGAAAGCAGCATTTCAGAGAGCCCGACAAGCCATTTGGATAACGTCCACTCTGTNAGCACTGGTGAGGCTTACTGGAGTGTTCTGTATTGTAATGGTAGTCACACATAATGAGGAGGCAAGACATAGGCATATAATATATAAAGACCTTTTTACTGTAATATGTTCCGTAACTTGATGATTCCCTAACTTGCTTTTTTATTTTTATATCCTTCCTTTTAGTTGGGTCACTTGTGGCTCCGTCACAGCATAGTTATGCTTCCACAAACGAGTCGTCCTATGCCCTGTGGGGACCAGCAGCGAGCAGAGTGCCCAAAATACCAGCCTCAAGGCCCCTTACCAGAGCTAAAACCAGATGGTCTCAGGTGACTTGTTTACTGAAATCCTCTGTGTAAACCACTCGCTGTGTTGTTGTAGACGCTCTATTAGACAGCAGGGAATTGACTTGCTGTAGACCCTAACCTGGCTATTTGTATTGAAGTAGATAAACAAAAACACATACATTCCCTTGCAAGAACACTCTTATACAGTGTTTATATTTGTTTAGTGCCGTCGTATAAGTTGCCTTTCCCTATACTAATGTTATCGTGCAATGGTCAGGGAGTCTTGAAAGGTTTCCCATATTGAGATGGCTTTAATTTGTTTTATAATATTGTTTTTATTTTAAGTTATATTGTTATATTCTCAGACACAGAACGTTATTTCCATATCCTGTTCAATCATATTATGCTTTATTTATTTGGTCTTCCCAAAAAACATGAGAACCACTGTGGTAGATAAGATGTTCTGCTCAGAAGTCTGTATAATTAATACATTGGTAATGTAACTTGTCATGTTAAGGGAAGTGAGTGATAAATTGTCATTTAGATGTTTTANTTCAATTAATACTGTTATTATCCACGTTAATTCAGGTCTACAGTCCACAAATGCAACAAAAATTCAACAAAGTTACCGCACTGGCCAAAGGTTTTCTCACCCGGAGACTGATGCAGACGGAGAAGCTGAAGAATCTTAAGCAAACTGTGAAAGTATGTCCGGGTTGTCCTGCCATTAACACGTTAATACATGGCATTTTTCTATAATTTGTGCTAGAAGGCTTCATAATGNGTAATGATCTCTCAAGCCCACAAACAGGAGGTTTTCCCAAGACAGGCTCTGATTGTTGCCACTTGTTGTTGCCACTTGCCACTACATTGTGTAACCTATTGGTTGAATATTCAGTCTAGAAACGTTTAATTCACAGTTCTTTTTCTTGTGTTGCTGTGTTAGGATACGGATGATTTTATCAGGACATTCCATACTGAAGTTCCAGTGAGCAGAGGCGCTGTGTCTGTTCAAGATATTTCATTACAAGAAAGAGTTATTGCACAGGTACGAGCACAATATTTTTCCCCCCCATCACACTATGTTACAGTTGCAGTATATTTTAATATGACCATACACCTGTAAGATCATTGTGGAGTTACATTGCATGTGCTAAATGCAATGTACTGGAAATCTCCTGCAATTAACCTGAATCTTTCCTGCAGTAGGTAAGATTCAGCAATGCGTTGTGCGACTGGTAGGAGCGCACACCACATCATTGCACCCCTATTGCATAAGTGTATGGCAGCATAACACTTGGTATCTTGTGGAGGGAAGATGAATCATTATTTCTGTACCCTGTGTGTCAGTGAGAACACGGTACAGCAATACTGTTATGGTTTGCAGGGTAATTGGATGTGATGCATTGAAGTTTGTTCTGTGTGGAGTAAATAGGTCTTTTGGACTGCATACAGTGTTTGTGTTAGTAGCCTTTTTTTTTTTT
>JABWIB010020129.1:4212-18850 GCA_016617825.1 Platyplectrum ornatum
TGGGGCTACCATAGAAATGAGTTGGCCCTAAATGAATACAAACATGGACAACAATGGACTATATTCAGATAGACTATTGGACTTAGGAGCAAGTGGGCAAAACTATTCTGAATTGCAGGGGAGTTAAATGTCATTAGTTGCAAACAGAGTTGGGAGATGATAGCATAAATTNAAAAAACAGGGAGATTGCAGAGAGACGTGGGGAAGTTGCCCATAGCAACCAATCAGATTCGGGCTCACATTCTCCAGTATGTAAAATGAAACTGAGAGCTTGAATCTGATTGGCTGCCATTTCAGTTCCCCTGTAAACTCCCCGCTTAGTGAATTTAGGCCATTTACTATGGATAATTGAGATAAACATAGGCATGCTTTCTAAAGTAGTAACGTGTAAACAGTAGTAAAGTGTAAACAGAAATTAGAAGAAACATTTCCCAAGTTCCCCCAGGAGCACTGTGAAATACTATGATTTGTGACTATGTACTTGGCCCCAGTAATGCTTCTGTTGAACAGTGGCATTATGTATATGTAACCGATACCATGTGACAAATGTAAATGTTATACNTGACCCCTTTGTGTTTCNTTGTTCAAGATCTTCATGAGTCTCTCTTCTAAATAAAATGTTCAGATCAATCCTAATATAATGGTAGCATCAAAACAACATATCTGACTGACGTTCCAGCAATTCAGATAATAAAACCTTCATTTACTCCTTTTTACTGACCTTGGTCTACGCTGACTTGCATGTCCATGTCATTCGCTAGATTCTGCCTCCACTGNGAGTAACCTTAATACTTCCATTATAAGCAGCTTCTAATTCCTCAGTATCTACAAGATCCTACACATATCACAACAGTGGATCACAACTTGAAGGTGGGGACAGGCCTGAAATTAAAAAGTCTATCGTATATAGAAAATGCCTGATTGGACCTTCAAAGTGGTAGGCAACCTTCTTATTTTCAGCGTGCCTTTGCTCCACAGGAGAAGATGGCATGCTTGTTTTTGAAAATTAGTAAGGGTATATTTACTAAACTGTGAGATTGCAGTGAGATTAAAAAGTGTGGATGTTGCCCATAGCATCTTCTGAGATGTCCAGGGCCAGAGCTTTCACAGCTGGAAATGTGTGGAGTGTTTGTCTTTGTCTACTGCCACCCTGAGCTCCAGAAAGATAGTACTAATGGACTGGAAGTGAAACCATTCTTTTAACATTATGCAGGTTCCATTTAATCAGAATTCCAGCTCCAGTGCTTGTCCGTCCACTCCTCCAGCCATGGCATGATAAATGGCAAAGACATAAGAGCGCCAGATCTCTTGCAAAATCCAGTGCCGAGAAACAAGATCCGCCGCCACTGCTGATGCTCAACGTCATTGTTGAATCCAAACAGACTAGAGAGTACCGAGCCAAGTTGGCACGGTAGTCGGAACTACCAAATTCAGATACTTTCGGTTTCCAAGAAACCGAACCCGCTCCTATCTACTTTTCCATATCCATGCAATCTCCCTGCTTAGTAAACGTAGACCGACGTTTCCCAGACAAAGTCTAATAATAGTGTAACAGTAACGCTGGTCAGTATCTGTGAGCAAAATGCTAAACTAAAGTATTCTCCCTGCATGCAAACACTAACATTCATTTTACCTCCCCTGCAAATCCACATGGTTTTGCCCGCCCACTCGTCCATAAATTCAATAGTACGTAAGTCTGGAGCTGGTCCAATGAGGATGAGAAACTGTTCTTGGATAAGATAAAGGGGTTAGCTGGTACACATTTAATAGCCTTGTATGTTTGTAAAATTAAAACAGCAGCAACAGGAACACTACATTAACCCCACTAATAACTAATTAGCACTTTGATTACCATTTTGGTGTCTACTTGAGACCTATTCAGTCTCATCATCTGCTAAACTATTCACTAGAAACATAATATATTATATGAGTTTGGGGTCAATGGCTGGCCATGGTAATCCAGTTATGTGAGAAGAATATATATCACCAGTGCGCTCTTCTTGCCTCTTACATACTATATTTTCTTTAAAAGACAATGTGTGGGGGATACATGGGAAAAGTTGACTAAAACCTCTTAACCTCCCCACCCCTGTGACCTGTTCTTGACAGACATGAGTCATCTGTGTCCTATTCTGGGTTACAGTGCGTTGCAGNTCAGGATGCTGGGACATGAAAAGCTTTTAAACGGTTGCAAAGTGGATTTGGCTAATATGCCAGTTACATTAACAAGCAAAAAGAAAATCAAACAAATGATACAAAGTATAAAAGGAAAAATATTTTCCTAATAATATCGGATTACCAATATAGGAAAGAAAAAGATAAGTAACAGGTAATTGCTGTCATATTGAGTGAAGAAAGTTTATTCTTAAATGCATTGCACCTAAATACATTGGCTGCTGTTATTCTGCTGCTACAGATGATGATTATTACATTGTATATCAATTTTCAATATTTGTTTCTTTACTAAACCTTAACGACTTTCAACCTAACGAATCACTACAGCTTACTGCTTCACTGACTCATCCACCTGTGTCAACACATCTACCTCTGACCTCTAGATTGTTAGCTCTTAAGCTGGCCATTCACTAGAGTGATGATCGTTCTAGTGTAATTGGTGCCGACAAACGGGTCGATTTCCCTGGGAAAACTACCCCATTATCGGCACAATTCACTAGAACGATCATCGTTCTAGTAATACTGTCGGCCAAGAACTTTCTCTTCCCTCTGCTGAAGTCTGTACCAAAGCCTAGTACATACCCAAGCNCCGGTACAGGCTTCAGCCGAGGGGAGAGGAAGTTATTTTATGAATGACAGGTATTCCACCCAGCTGAATGGACGGTGTACACGTCAATCATAATATAACTTGCTCTCCCCCGTATATTCACATTCTCTGATGGCTGGATGTCCCACACTGCGGCTGTAGGTAAGTATCATTTTTTCACTTGTACTCTTCAGCACTGGGCGCTGCAGTATATATATATATATATATATATATATATATATATATATATAAACCCAAGTTTTTTCAGAGGCTGTGGAAATGCAGTTACCCTGGGAAAAAGCTGGGAACACTGCAAATGAAATGAGATGTTTTTTTGGACCAGGGAAATTAGAGGGTAAAAATAGTGGATCAGACCAGGGATTTTGGTGGAAAAGTGATATTATTCTCCCCTTTCCCAATCTTTAAGCTGAACCACTGTTTCTCACATGACTCCCATGTCTCACTAGAGAAGAAACTTGCATAGTTTTTTTAGATTTACTTCCATGCTTATCTCAGTCTGCAACCTGTTATGTTTGACCACAAATGACAATTAGTATACTTACAGAAATTAGGCCATAGCGTTCTAGAAATCTGAACTTTGTCTGAATAACCTGAAACGCTGTAGCCTAGGGTACATAGCAATCGAGGGCTATACCTCATAGACACTTGGAGGGATATTGCAACTTGGAACTTGGAGTGAAATGATTAATTTAATACAATTGTAGCTGATCACAAGTATAAGCATTGGTGAGCAAGTGGGTATGGAAACCAAATTTAAAGCAAGTCAATTTCATATTCGTGTTTAAACTTGGCATATGAGACATACCAATGCTTTACATATTTTATTCAGGGGAATTAGTAACCATGATCGAGGCCCCGGCCAGCGCTCATAAACACATTTGGGTAGGGTTAATCCCATGGTATGCAGGTCATGTTAATACTGGCAAACTAAGATTAACCATCTCATCTGGTGAGGTGTCATTCTGAGGCACTGCTTATTTATACAGTATAATGGAGATGCTATCTAGCTTAAGACTAATGGCTTAACTAAATAAAAATGAAGTTGAATGGAAAGGTCATTTTCAAAGACTACTATTATCTAGCGAAATCTATCTCCTATGTCAGTGGTGTCCAAACTTTCTCAGTTTCAGGCACCCTTAGGGTCTCCATATTTTTTCAAGGCATCCCTATGCCAAAATAATTACCAAGCATTGCCATTTTTAAAGCCTTTGGGTCAAAGGAAAAGACAGAAATGCCTCAGGTAGATGATCTTGTGTAGTTCCTATACAAAAGGTAAAATTAGGCTTCTATGCAACACTAGCAACGTGCCACCACATCAGGAAAACTATTCTGTGGCGCCCAATGAGAGCGTTGCGGCATCCCAGGGAGACACGACGCACAGTTTGGAAACATTTGTGCTATATGATTGGTTCTGCTTTTTATTTACTAATTCAAAAAAATTCAAAAAAAGAAATGATTTGGAAAATGTTATATCCGGTACACTTTGGGGCCGATTCAATCCCGCGCGAAGACGGGAAAAAACGCGAAGTGCGCTTTTTCCNGTTTTTATATAGCGCCATCAGATTACATAGCGCTTTACAATTTTAACAATCAATAAAACATGACTGGGTGGTAACAGACAGAATGGGTGGGGAAGAGGGCCCTGCTCGCAAGATTACATTCTATAGGATATTGGGGATTGATACAATGGGGTAAGTGCTATTAATATACAAATAGCTACAGACACAGGTTCAGGTTTTGAAGCTATGGTAAAACACACTAGATGTAACACGGCTGATAGGTAATTTGAGCCAATCTTTTTCAGTGACAGTTTAAAGAGCCCCTTAAACTATAGTCACAAATTATCTAAGTCAAACAGGTGACATGGTGACAACTTCCTCAGAGAATTTGTTTAAAAGGTGATATCTAAAAACTATAACTGGGTGTATAGTTTTACTTTACAGGTTGTATACACGTCCCGTGTGTATGTCAGCTAATACCAGCAGCGTGTGAATGAAACACTTAAGAGTAGACAATGTGGAATGCTAATAAACATCTCAGGGATATTTTGAATTGCTTCTTTCTTCCCGAGGGCACAGAAGCAAACACATCATCTTTCTGAATTCAAGAATACTACAGTGTTATGACTGCCACTTTTTATTTGGACTGCCCAAATGTAAAGTCAGTTAACATTATGGAGAAACACAATGTTGTAAAATATACTAAATGTATTTATTAACATGATTCAGAGGCACATTAGCATATATCATTGGGATCATCATTGATTCTCTAGGTTATAGGTAGCGCTCAATTTGTAAGACATGGTTTACCAAACATACTCGAATCATAGCCCCTACAACACACTGGGACAATGACTGGAAGTGTTGAGATTGGAAAGATACTAGAGCTATGTGACGTGTTCATAAACCCTAACTGATTGAGTGTTATATGTTCAGAATAAACCTTATTGCAATGCAGATAACACCCCCTTTGGTGCAGCGCCTTCAGAGTGCTACCACAATCTCCCTGATATTCATTTGCAGAAGTTGTTTGCTTTTAATGCAATCTCTTTTGATCCGTTTAGCAATTAAACACATATATTTACAAAATGAAATTACAAATATTGTTGGATAGAAAAATATAAGTGCTTTCTATAAGCGCTGCTGCATGGTGATTTCTAAATTGTCCTTTGATTGTTCTGAAGTGTAAAGTAGTTTGTATATTCTAAATGAGAAAAAAGTATTGTGTGTCTATAATAGACTTTTCCCCTCTGTTGTTTTCACCTGGAAGGTTTTATGAGCAGTGGACCTTACAAAACGATTGTCCATTGTTGAACTAGGTAACATCGCTGTTGGCAAGAACCTAAGTTGAGGCATTATCAGATCACTGTCTCCTTCACAACAAAAGTATTTATGACCCTGGTGTACAATAAATGTTACTTGCATATATACTACTTGTGTGGAGTACAAAAGCATATATCTGTGCATATCTTAGGAAGATCAGTTCTATTAGTGCTGCTCAGTATGTTAATTCATTAGGTAATTCCATTGTTAGATTTAACCTTAAGCAATTTATAGCCCAGCAATAAAAGCCTTCTAAGGCTGAAATTGGATAATAAGCACTGTGCTATTTTACACAGAATTTGGTGGTACTAGTAAGCTGTCACACATTTCTTTTATTGTAAAAGAATAATTGTAAGTGATTTATATAGGTGCCTATCTCACTAGGTGAAATATAATTAACAATATCCAGTTACAAACAAGCATGCAAGTGTGGGTGATATATGCACATTGATAACTATAGATTATGTTCCTGTCAAGTGTGATAGTCTAGGGCTACTTACAAGGTGATGAGCAATATAGTAACTTGCCTACAGTTTAGTGGCACAGGACTTGAAACAGAGACCTAATTGTGCCCAGTTCTGAGTTTAGATCTTGTGGCCATCTGATTCCTAACTCTTAAGCTGGCCAGCCACGAGAACGACATCGTTCTCGTGGAATATCAGCATCGTCAAACGGGGTGTTTTTCCCTAGGAAAATCGCCACGTCTGCTTGCCATCCATGAGAACGATGTCGTTTTCATGGTGACCAGTAAATTTTTTTTNAAAAAACCTGTAAAAAAATAAATAAATAAAACACTTACATTCCTGGGGTCTTCGTCGGGCACCGGAGCTGTGCTGAGTTCTTGTGATGATCCGGCGTCACCTTCTTGCATGGAGATAAGTTATATATGTGTGACGCTGCCACGTATATACAGCGTCTCTCCGTACAAGACGGAGACGCTGGTGCATCACAAGAAGGAGCCAGGTACAGCTCCGGTGCCCGACTAAGATCCCAGGAATGTAAGTATGTTTTATTTATTTCTCTTTTTGTACAGGTATTTTCTTTTTCTTTTTTTTTAAACAAACGTAAATCCGATTGCTCAACGATATCGCTTGTTTAGGACTTTCAGCGTTTTAACTGCGTTTATTTTTTTTATGAGGCCATCCACGGCCCGATGGATGGCCACACACTAGACGATTATTTGCCCAATTGCACAAATATTTTAAAATGGAGATAGAACGCCAGAAAAATGCTAGGGCACAGTTATCTGATTATTTGGGATTCTCGATTGATAATCATTACCAAGCATTAATCTTTTAATCAATGTAAAACAGTGATAAAAAAATGTGGCAAAAATCCAGTGGTTGAGGAGAGATGAGTATCAACGAGGACAGGAAGTCCAGAGCTGAATAGAGACACGGGGGTATATTTACTAAGTGGTGAGATTGGAGTGGGGATCAGATTCAAGCTCCCAGTTTAATTTTACACACTGGTGAACTCAAATGTGATTGGTAGCTATGGGCAACATCCCCACTTTTCACTCTCACGTCAANCTCACTGCTTTGTAAATATACCCCCCAATGGGGAACCCCAGAAACTTTTCTTTTGAGTTTAAAAATCGGGGCTGATGTTGCCACATGGAGGCCTGGTTACACAGCTTTGTGTTTCACAGCATCTCTACAAAATATATTAGTGACATGGGAGTCAAAGTTCATAAAGTTTTTGGTTTCCCATGTCTTTGGGGGCTGAGAACATAATCTGAAAACATACGCTTTGTGGCTGATCCAAATAATATGAGAAAATTGGTCAAGAACGTCATCACAAGTTACTTGCCTTGGGGCTACCATAGAAATGAGTTGGCCCTAAATGAATACAAACATGGACAACAATGGACTATATTCAGATAGACTATTGGACTTAGGAGCAAGTGGGCAAAACTATTCTGAATTGCAGGGGAGTTAAATGTCATTAGTTGCAAACAGAGTTGGGAGATGATAGCATAAATTNAAAAAACAGGGAGATTGCAGAGAGACGTGGGGAAGTTGCCCATAGCAACCAATCAGATTCGGGCTCACATTCTCCAGTATGTAAAATGAAACTGAGAGCTTGAATCTGATTGGCTGCCATTTCAGTTCCCCTGTAAACTCCCCGCTTAGTGAATTTAGGCCATTTACTATNCGAGTGATTCACTCCTCTAATAGGAACAAGGTCAAGGGAAGGTTTTAATACTATGCAATATATAACAAAGAATTCTGACCAATAAGCCGCACCTTTTTGCTTAAAAATGTGTGTGGGGGGGCTAAAAACGGGGTGCGTCTTATACAATCGGTATAGTTTTTTTTATCTCTAACTTGGAAGTGTTAAGATACGCTGCAACAATCGTCAGCCGTCGCCGCTATATTAGTGCAGGGTCCCAGCTGTTCAGAATCTCTGCGCTATCAATGGTAGTCAGTAACCAGATGTCCTGTCCCCCTGAATGTTTGTTATTGGCTGTTGCTGTGGCATATTTATATTGAATNTATATTATATATAANNNNAAGAAGAATAAATCTTGAGCACAATAAATGTGTGTAATAAATTTTTTCATTTTTCCCGCATTTCAGGTTGTTGCATTTATACAGGGGTGTATCTTATACAGACAAATTATTCAATATAAGGAGTAAATGTGACCTTTACATACTACACATAATAAAGAGAGACCTACTAGTAAGCTGAGTAGTATATTGCAGGAGAGTAACTTGTGGTCGTGATTTGTTCAAAGTTCACACCGGAAGATTTCAAAGGATCTGTAACTTCTGATACTTCAGAAAACCCCATAACAAACAGACCCCTATGCAGGTACTAGGACAAACAACATTTATCTTAACCAACATCAAACGACTTTGTAATTCAAAGAATGACATCATTATATGTAATATGTCATATTCTATTTATTGCTTTCCACATCATTATCTTTCCACACTAGTTCTAGAAATATGATTATAAAATGTGAACAGTGAAGGTAAAGCGGATTTTAAACCTGGATATCACACTCACATTGTGTCCTAATGGGATGCTGTATGTGAAACAAGCTTGCAGGAATCTGGTTTGATTCCTTCCAATTGGTTGCTATGAATTCCTGTTCTGCAACCATGCTCTTTATATCAATCCAATAGACATGCAAAGTGACCCTGCAATGGATTTCATACTACACAGGGGTAGGCAACCTGTGGCTGGGACTTGTAGTTTGACACCTGGAAAGCCATAGGTAGCCTACCCCTGCACTAGAGGATTGCTTTACACCAATATACCATCCCCTCTATGTAGAACTATGAGTTCCAGCATGCCTTGACTGCATAGACATATTGAATACCTGGCAAAGCTTNCTGG
Organism: Platyplectrum ornatum; assembly: GCA_016617825.1. Lineage (NCBI taxonomy): Eukaryota > Metazoa > Chordata > Amphibia > Anura > Limnodynastidae > Platyplectrum > Platyplectrum ornatum. The sequence continues at coordinate 13,165 of JABWIB010020129.1, forward strand.
NGCTTGTAGTCTGACGACACCTGGAGAGCCGCAGGTTGCCTACCCCTGTATGACACCTTGGTTTTACATAGTTTCTACCACCCAGATTAGTGTTATATAGACATAAGGAACTGTTGCATTACTTATTACTATAAGTACTAATAAAATGGAGGCCATCCATAGAGAATTTTGAAGTGATCTCAACTGGTGGAGTAATGTGTATCTGTTTGGGAGAAGAATGGATAAGATTGTCCAGAATGGCATCATCATTCATCATCATTAATCTCCTGGCCTTGTCCATCCCTGTACAGTAGACAGCACATGAGACCTTGCTTTGCTCTTCTAGTTTACCTTCTCTAGAAATTGCTCTAGAAGTTTACCTTCTCATTGGTACATGTGAAGGGTTGTTGACTTTCGGTTTCTCCCTCCCGGAAGAAACCAAAGAATAGCAGCACAGGATTACANGAGAAGAAAAAGAGGTGTTTTTGTTTACAGAGGAACTCACTAAGGAAAAATTACAAACTTATATAACTAATAAAAGATAATGGTTATGGATTCACATTTAAAATGGGGAAAATAATGGTTAAAAAATAGTTGAAAGTAGGAAATAAATAATGAAAATTAATAATCAAGCGTAGTCCCACAACCACCTTAGTCACAATTTTAATAGTGGAGGAGTTGGGCAGAGGGTGATTTATGTAAACCATGCGTAAAGCACCACATGCTGGACAGGAAAAGACTATCTTGANATAATCAAGCCCTGCCCATCATAGTAACGATCGGTGCTGGGGAAGAGCATGACATGAAATCGTTACCTCATATCAATATCTATGGATGTATATATCAATGTACTTATTTATATCTTTGTCATTTTTAGCCAAATTGTACAGTTAAAGCTTAGATTGAATTGTTCGTATTTGCCCCCATGTTCTGGTGTGCGCTGCTAGACCCCCTACCTTAAGTCATAATTCCTGCCCCAATTCATTCATTTAAATCCCCCCTCCCCAACACCTAGTGTATATTATTTTGTGAACTTGTGGTTCTGTCTGGCAACTGCCCCGAATTCTGCTTTCTGTGTGTAGAAGTCAACCTGCAGTCAGGAACCTGGATCCTAAGAGTCCATGAACACACAAACCATCTTTGTGCCAAAGGCCCCGATCAAAACCTAGAAGTAACTTCAACAGTATGACTATGATAATAGTCCGTTCCAGAATACACANGATACAGTGATATAGCATGCAGACCTCCATAAAGGTTCTGATTCTCAGCAATAGGTCGGTGTGTATTATTAGTATGCACGGAGGGCACGCATACCTTAAGGTAGTAGTCTCCCCCTGTCCATAGGGTAATCTGCATAATCCGGTTTACACATGATTGGAACCGCAACTCAAACCCAGGGCATGCAGCAGTCCGGATATGGACCTTTATGTGCACTATTTTAAAGATGACACACCACAATCACTGAGGGACAGTCACCTGTCACAGCATGTTACTATGTCTTTATTCTAAGCAACATTGTCACCAGCTGTACTGTGCCGTCACATTCTCTGCACTTCAGTTATGTTCATCACTCCCACACCATTCCACATCTAAATCCAATGCACTGACATGCCACATGACCTTGACACTTCTGCTAGCAGCCTCTTCTATATTACATAATTAAATATTTAAAATTGTAGCAATAACAGACCAACTCTTGCTACTAGATGTAGCCTCAGCTAGTGACAATTGTATCACTGTAATCACCTTTCAGCCNATGAAATGGTAATTACACATGAGATGCTTAAGGGCCTCACAAAGTGTAACAACAACCAACCAGANAGCAGAGAGTATTGCAGAGGGAAGACTGCAAAGGTAAGTAAAATATGTTTAAGCCCATTAAAATGATAGATTGAGGGTTGGACTGCTGGAGACAGACAGGGGGGGAAATTAGAAGACTGCAGACACTGCCATGCCCACAATCCTCCTTTTACTGGATTATCTTTAATAATCAGCTTACAGGGGGGGAAGTGCAAGAAGTCGTTGTATTTTGGCTCAGAAGTCCTCTTGGTGGTCCAGGTACTAAGTCTAAATCCATTTATNAGGATCTTGCAGCTGCTTTCAGTGTACATTTTAGCAGTATAAATCTTATTAGGGGAAAACCAGTATGTATTAAGTGTCTAAAAGTTTGGCGGTAATATATGATGGTGGTCCTATGCTCCTCACAATAGCCCTTTCAGAATTTGTAGATCCAGGCCAGGTAGCCCTAAATCTTGTCATATCAAACATTGGGCACAAAGTTTAGTTAAGGTGAGTCATTCATTNGCTGGAATCCATAGACATTTCAAATATGCCTTCCTAATAAATAACTTATACACTCGCAACAAGAATAGAGGAGATTTACATTAATCATATGCATTACACTAAATATACGGAAGGTTTCCTTCACTTTCAAATGTAGAGGTTTTAAATATTGAAAACAGACAACGGTATTAAGGGAAACGTTTTTAGACCTATAATTGTCCCAGACCTTATGCAGTTGATATGGCAAAATTTATGTGCTTGATCCAAATGCTGGCAGCTTTACTAAGGATGTTGCGTTATACATAAAATCTANATTTATTTATTTCACATACTGACCCTTGTGATATACAACAGTACAGAATGCAACTGAAAATGGAGAAGTCTGTTATTGCTTTCCATAAGGTCTAATATAATTGGTAACATACAATGAGCTGCTTTGTAGAACACTCATACGGTTTACATCATCATATATCATATCATAGCGCTAAAAATATTCAATCAAACACTACTTTTAAAAAGCAGCGTTATTTGTATTTTATAGAATGAAATATTAAAAGTCCATATTGTCTTACTTACGTTCTGAAGCTCCACTATCGGTTGATGGGAGCTCTCATGCATTCATCTCTCTAAGCTAAACATACAACTAAATTACAAGTAAAAAAAAGCTCATTTAAACGACTATCTTCATGTTTCCTATTGAATACACTGATGGCGTTGTTAGTACCAGACAATATGATTATTGCTTTGTTTAAGTACNGCAATTAACAATACCTACAGTTGTTGATATTTCAGCTGTTGCCACATTTCCATTACAACAAATGTGTATACCATTTGTTAGTTGCCCATTTCCAAACAATTAAAGGTATGACATTTCACCATGGACAAGGGAAGTAATACTACGGACAATGAATGGCTGTTTTTGACAGTTACTTCAGGTGTTGAGGTGTTTTATGTTATAGTCCGCACAATTTATAAAATACACTAAGGGTAGGTATGCGGTATACGAGAGGGCAAGACCATGATGAATTGCAGGGGAGGTGAATTTCATTGCAAATAGTATTATATATTTATTTATTTATTTATTTAACAGATTACGCCATCAGCGCTTTACAATTTGAACAATCATTAAGACTAATGACTAGGTGGTAACAGACAGAATGGGTCGGGAAGAGGGCCCTGCTCGCAAGCTTACAGTCTGTAGGGTTTACATACTATTGACTTACTTATAACTTACTCACCAGTGGGTAAAACCATGTTGAATTGCAGGGGAGTTAAATTTTATTAGTTGCAAACTGTTGAGAGNACCTGAAGCTTGGGGCTCGTCACATCTGTCCCCCATGTCCCCCCGTCGCCAGCCCTGGCTCCAGCTAATGGCTGATTTAAGTGTAAAGGTGGCCATCCACGAGAACGATATCATTCTCATAGTGGCCATAGAAAGTTTAAAGAAAAAATATAAATAAAATTAATACTCATGTTTCAGGTGTCTTAGCTGGACACCGGAGCGGTGCCCAGCTGCTTCCCCNGATGCTCCGGCGCCTCCAACTTGTACAGAGATGACGGCATCACNAATATACAACGTCCTCTCNGTACAAGCTGGAGACGCCGGAGCATCTGGGGAAGCATCCGGGCACCAGTTTCAGTACAATTATCCAAATAATATTTATTTATGTGATTCACATTGAATGTAAAGATTGTANATCTTTTATCTTTTCATTGTCGCGTATTTGGTACAAAAGTGATGTGTTGACTTCTCAAGTAAAAGTACCTCCAAGAACAAGTAGCTGTCCAGGAGCTCAGGGGATTTCATTATAACAATATGATGCTAATCCCGGTTCTTGTTACTTCCATGTCTGGCAGGATAAAGGAGACGTCGCTCGATGTCTATGGGACAGTAGCTTCATCCCAGCGTCAGTAGTTGCTGAATACAATACAACTTTCATTGTTTACCTAGATGAGGGAGCAGCACTTAGGTAAACACTAAACATCTGTAAAGGTAGTTGACTCTAACAAGCTGAAACAGATACCACATAATCACTTTCTGAAAGATTACAGAAAACGTGAGTGGGTGGAGGCTGAGGGCACAATCTAACATACACAAGAGGGAAACTTACAGGATTTCCTACAACTTTTTATTTCCAAAGCAGTACAAAAGATTACAAACACTGTGTAATAATAACGAAAGCTAATGCATTAACATTCCACAAGTATGTTCATTTTTCTTTATTTTGGTCTGCTGAAACATCTGTAGTCAGATTGTGTGATTTCTTTTTTTTATTATAACCTTCAGTAATAATAACACGAGTTTCTACAAAGGGACAAAAGGTTTCAAGATTAAAATATGACAAAACATATTTTGAAACAGACAANGCTATTTGGACTAACCTTACAATTCCCCTATAGATGCTTCTTTTGTATAATTCCCTATTTCTATTACTATTGTTATTTGTATTATGTGAGTGTCTGCATGTGCTGGTAGCTCACAGTTGGGATGTGTTTCTTGTAACTTGCCAATCTTAAAATCAGAGCAGACAGCTAAATTGCATTTATTTTCTAAAATAGTACTACATAAATATATATATAGTACTCTTTCATAAAGGTGAACAGACTCTTCAGTGACAGACAGAGGTGTAAATAAAAGGATAGGGTTAGGCTGCGGGAGGGAAATGGATAATAGAAGGTACAAGTTAGGTTACAGGGAGGGTCCAGTTAATAGAGGGGAGGTGGGTTAGGGTTAAGCTGAGAAGAGGGTTAGGGTGATGGTCTTACCTCTCTTCGGATCCGTTTGACACTACTGGATCCATTTGCTAATGATTNGATAAGGTCTACATTATAAAATCAGTCACGCCCCCATGCAAACAATCAACATCTGACATCCTGGGCCTGCCTTCAGTTTTCCACCTCAAGCTAATACATATGCCATACCTTAAGGGGAAATGAGCACTTAGTAAGTACATGCTTGGGAAGTGTCATTGCTCTGTTCAGTAGCACAGTAGAAGAATGTGTCTGGAATCTGAATGTTGAATCCTGCCCAATGGTCGGATGGCCACTGCAGATCCATTTCGACTTTACCAACTTTTTTAATTTCTTAGGGTTGTCCTGAACTGGTGAAGGAAAAGCAAATGCAAGCTGACCCCATCTCGAGTGATTCACTCNTCTAATAGGAACAAGGTCAAGGGAAGGTTTTAATACTATGCAATATATAACAAAGAATTCTGACCAATAAGCCGCACCTTTTTGCTTAAAAATGTGTGTGGGGGGGCTAAAAACGGGGTGCGTCTTATACAATCGGTATAGTTTTTTTTATCTCTAACTTGGAAGTGTTAAGATACGTTGCAACAATCGTCAGCCTTCGCCGCTATATTAGTGCAGGGTCCCAGCTGTTCAGAATCTCTGCGCTATCAATGGTAGTCAGTAACCAGATGTC